>VSMD01136127.1:0-47489 GCA_008750895.1 Mirza zaza | reverse complement strand
TTTGAGACAGAGTCTCACTTTATTGCCCAGGCTAGAGTGAGTGCTGTGGTGTCAGCCTAGCTCACAGCAACCTCAAACTCCTGGGCTCAAGCAATCCTGCTGCCTCAGCCTCCCAAGTAGCTGGGACTACAGGCATGTGCCACCATGCCCGGCTAATTTTTTCTATATATATTAGTTGGCCAATTAATTTCTTTCTATTTTTATAGTAGAGATGAGGTCTCACTCTTGCTCAGGCTGGTCTCGAACTCCTGAGCTCAAACGATCCGCCCACCTCGGCCTCCCAGAGAGCTAGGATTACAGGCATGAACCACCATGCCCTGCCAAGAGTGTTTCAAGAGATATTTTTTTTACCTAGTGGACAGCCTTATGCGTAGTTGTCCAATCTGAGACCAAGGAGCCCATCACACGGGGAATTTGTTCATACTGGCAGACGCCCTTGTGGCTTTTGTCTGACCCATGTCCACTTTATGTCTGCTTGACCATCACTCTGGTGCTGGGAGCCCAACCTTGTTTTCTTCCCAGTATTCCAGGGAAAACTCAGACTGGGGCAACTTCTAGTTTTTTAGCTGGAAGGTATAAATTCAATACACCACCACAATAGCAAACAAGATCAAATATTTTTCCTTACAGATCCTGAGCAAGGAGGGTCTAATGAATGGAGAGGGTAGTCCTCTATCCCTGGGTCATGAGAGGCAGGAATGAAATATAAGGCTCCTGGGGGGGGGGCACAAAAGGTTGGGGGCAACTAGCAGTAAAGAGAACAGGGTATGGGTCACTTTAAGTTCATGGGCAAATGCTGGTAAATCTGGAAATCTAGTCTGATAAGGAGGAGAGGGCCCAGCATGGTGGCTCATGCCTATAATCCTAGCACTCTGGGAGGCTGAAGCCGGATCGGATCATTTGAGCTCAGGAGTTTGAGGCCAGCCTGAGCAAGAGCAAGACCCCATCTCTACTAAAAAAAAAAAAAAAAAAAAAAATAGAAAGACATTATCTGGACAACTAAAAATATATAGAAAAAATTAGTCGGACAGGGTGGCACATGCCTGTAGTCCCATCTACTCAGCAGGCAGAGGCAGAAGGATCACTTGAGCCCAGGAGTTTGAGGTTGCTGTGAGCTAGGCTGACGCCATGACACTCTAGCCAGCACAACAGAGTGAGACTCTGTCTCAAAAAAAAAAAAAAAAAAAAAAGGAGGGGGCAAGATGCCTCTAAATTATCTCTGGTCACTGGATTGAGAAATCGTAATTAGTGCTGTAAACATAATAAAGAACACAGAAATTGAGGGGGAAGGCTGTTACTATTTAAATGTGATGATCATAGAAAGTCTCTATGTGAATGTTCACAGGCCAAAACCTAAAGAGGCAGGAAGAACTAGCCAGACAAGGAAAAGATCATAGTCAAAGGAACTGCATTTGGGAGAGCCCTGGGAAGGCAGCAGGGTACAGGGAAAGGAGTGTCTGATGTATTCTAAAACCCTAAAGCAAGCCAATTTGGCTGGAGCATAGGGAGTGTGGAGTAAAGGGAAAGACAGCCGAATGATCACATAAGAGAGGTAGGCAGCGGTCAGATCTTATAGGATCCTGTAGGAATTGGGATTTTATATAGTGTGCTGAGAAGCCATTTTACAGTTTTAATTAGGCTATAGACATAATTGGATTTTTATTTTTAAAAGATTATTCAGTGGCTCTGATGGAGAATCAACTGGAGGCAATAATACAGTCTAAGTTGTCACAGATGGTCCCCTTTCCATAAAAATGCTGAATAATGCATAATATGTTTTTATTTAAACAACAACAAAAAAAGTCACAGAATTTAAAGGAAAGCAAAAGAGATGTACAAAAGGCACTCTACCTAACTATAGGTCCTGGGGATTGGGATTCATACCCATATTTGAAGACAGGTTGTTGAAATAAAGTTGAGAACCTAGAAAAGATGGACCATGTATAAACAGAAGATGAAAAAACCTCAGCCTAATGCTGCTATCTTTGAGTATCTATCTATACACAGATATATATGTAAAATACCTATCTATCTACCTATATAGGCACTTAAAAAGCTTATACCAGAGACCTGTATCATATATGAGGGTAGGATCCAAATTCACATAAGCTGAAACAAATTACCTTAAATCTGGTTTAAAACAATTGAAACTTCTAGGGCCCAGTAAACCAACCTGTAGAGATATTCTGTCAACCCAGGGGTACAAAGAACTTCTACAGAACAAAACACTTCTTTGAAGATAAACTCCCACTAAAATATTACACATAATTTGAAGAAACCAGCCACTATCAAGGAGAGCCAAAAGAAACAACAGTAGATTTGGAACCTTGCAAACTGGAAATTATAATAATTATTTTTATTATTATTTTTTGAGACATGGTCTCACTCTGTGGTTGTCCCAGCTAGAATGCAGTGTTGTCATCACAGCGCACTGCAACATCAAACTCCTGGGCTCAAGTGATCTTCCTGCCTTAGCCTTCAGAGTAGCTAGGATTACAGGCATATACCATCACATCTGCCCAATTTTTCTATTTTTTGTACAGAAGGGGTCTCGGTCTTGCTCAAGCTGGTGTGGAACTCATGACCTCAAGCAATCCTCTCACCTTGGCCTTCAAAAATGCTAGGATTACAGGCATGAATCATCACGCCCAGCCTGGAAATTATAAATTATACAGATGGATTTTATTATCTTTTACTGTATCTCGCTCGTGCTTTGTTTCTCATTCAGGGACAATGCAAAACCTTTTAAAATACTCTAATTTCCATCTCTACTAACATTATTGATAATTCCTAAAATTCCCCAAAAGTAAATGAAAGAAAATTTTGTGTAAAAATTCAACAAGGGGCACAAAGGGTGGTTTAGTACTGTTATTAGATTATCTAGATGGCTGTTGCCTGCAAATGGGAAACTGAATTAACTACCAGATTGCCACTGATACCCATCTACTATTTGGGAGCTAATCTATAGCATTACTTTAAATGTATTTAGTCTATGTTCACAAACTGGATGGAACTGTCACCTCCAATCCTTTTAGATGGCATTTTAATTTTTAAATGTTATGAAAAATGAGTCCACATTTAAAAGGAAGCATCTATGGCATCCCCACATTTGAAAAACCACTTTACATTTAAAAGCTCAAAGATTAAATTGATAAATTAGGAATTTCCCAAACATCTTTCACCTTCTGACCATTCACTGAATTCGAAGTAGTCATTTCAACTTTTTTCTTGGTGTTTTATTTTCCAGTCTATTCCTTCAATTTGTTTAAAAATATCGACACACTAAAGCCAAAACTTACATCTCAAATTTCCAAGGTAAGCCAACATAATGAGTAGCTGTTACTGCAAAACAGTGGAAAGAGAAATGTGAAAAAAAAGGGTAACTGGTCCTTTGTAAGTCACCGTGATCTCTGTGTGCTTCAAAAACTCTTGCATCTTTTAATCTAAAATGAGGAAATGGGAGCGCAGAGAAGTTAGTGTTCAAGGCAGAACCAGAACTATGACTCCAGGCAGGACCCTAAGAAACGTTTTCCCATCCCCCAGCACCGGCGTTTTACATTGTCTCCTTAACGTGAAAACTGATGGGAGATCTATTTTTAAGGGGAGATATTTAAGACATTCCTTATAAGAAAAATATATTATCAAAAATCATGCACACACACACACACACACACACAAAGGCAAGGAAACCCAGCAGCAAAAGAAATCGGGGAGATGCTACGGCCTGCGAGAGACCTGGTTATGTCAAACGTATCAGTTTCCTTGCCATGAATTATATATACCCCAGCCCTCTTATGTGTTTCTTCATCACTAAAAGCCTACACAGCACCCATTTCTTCAGTCAATCTGAGAGACGCTTCCAGCTCACTTCACACAGACACCTCCTCCAAGGCGCGCGGCGGAACGCCCGGGCACCACACGCAGCCGCCCCCGCCGGGGCGAACTCACAAAGGACCCCAAGAGACGCTCACGCCCGCCCCGTGGCGCCACCGACTCGTAGCCATTTCTCAACTGCCTGTTTATCTTCGGTCTTATCCACATCGCCATTTCCGCCCTTATCTCTGGAAGCGATTGACCAGAGAGAATGAGACATCGCGAAACAGAGCACAGGCAAGTCAGGGACAGGGAACGTCTGCGCGGCAGTTTCCGCAGGCTAGTTGTCAGGCACTGCTGGAGACAGCTTGCAAGGGAGCCGGACCCTGGTGCCGGTGAGAAAGGGCCTTGGGTCGGAAGCTCGACGAGCTGATTGGCTGGCTGGACTCGGCGGGGAAGAACCCGGATGTGCTTGGGTAGCTGTGTTGGCAGTCGGGGCTCTGAGATTTGGGCCCTCTGGGGGTGCTGGCAGCGGGGGCACATGGCGCAGGGTTGGGCTGGCTTCTCTGAGGAGGAGCTGAGGAGGCTAAAACAGACTAAAGGTAAAGGGATGTGTGTGCAGAGGTTTAATTCTTGATTCTGAAGCGGGAGAGGCGGAGCTGCAGCTTTTCAAGGGGAAGGGGGCGTGGAAGAGTCCGTGTGTCTGCGTTAAGGGAAGGAGCTGTGAGTGGGTGGACGGATTGTGGGGGCTCCAGAAGTGGAGGTACTTGGGGTCGAGTCACGGCGGGAGGGGAAACCCAGAGGGCTGGGGTCTTCTTGTAGGAAAAGAGGCTTCAGGAACCCATTTCACCGATATGGCACTTTTTGTGTGAAAGGAGTGGGATTTGGAAAAGCAAATGAGCTTACAGCCTGGGTGTCGCCTGGAGGGAGGATTGCTGCACGAATCAGCAGTTGAAGGGTTGGGGTTAGGGTAAAGGAAGGCGGGCACACATCATATTAGAATTTTGATGAATTTATAGCAGCAGACGATGATTGGGGAAAAAAGGGAGCATGAGGGTCTGAATAAACGCAAAAATTCGGTGCTTTTCCTAAAACATCTGGAGTATTGCATTCACTTCTGGCTGCCAGATGATTTTTGCAGTTTTTTCTCATTCTTGAAAGTCAGCAAACCAAAAGGGTCTCTGAAAGGTTATATACGAAGGCTTCATATATACGTATACATATAGCCCTATGGATTTTGGCGTCAGCTAAAATCTTGTGCTTCCCTCTTCAGCTTTATAGAGTAATCATTGAATGAGTTTGTCCTTTTTTTTTAATCTTTTGGTGAAGGAATTAAGTTTGCTGATACTTCTAGAAAATTTTTAGTGATTTCAACTATGCTTTGTGGTTGAAATCTCATAAAGATCTATATGGTGTTCCTGGTGATTCTTCTCACATAACTTCTGTGACAACTTTATGCCACTCTTGGTACCATAATTTGAATATTTTATTTTGGAGGAAATTAAATAAATTCTGCCATGCATTTTATTAGAGTTTGTGAGAAAATTAGATGTTAGCATAGATGTGAGAATAATCTAGGACTGCCAAGTGGAAAAGGAAGTAAATTAGTGAAATAAGGCCAATGTAGATTATATAGACTGGGAACATTTTTGCTGGTCCAGAGGCCTTATAAACTGTATAATAAAGGTTATACTATACTGTGTGGTTAACTAACTCTATCTAGTTTGATGTACTCAAATTCTTTTGCTCTGTGTTTTTAACATCCATTCATATATTCCCTTGTACCAAGTACGAGTACTGTGGCCTCTGGTCTGACTCCAGTACTTTGGTGAGGAGACAAACCATAAAATAATATGATAGTAGATGTTATATAGAGCTTGCTTCAGAGCTAAGGGGAAACTCACTGTTCTGGGGACTGGATGGAGCTTAGGAAGATTCACAGAGGTTATGTGTTACACAGGTGAGTTTTCCGGAATAAGGAAGTCTAACTGTAGAAGTCTAAATTAAACAGAACATTCATTATGTAGAAGTATATTTTGAAATATCTCTGATTTGGGGTAGGTGAAGGATGGTAAGGGCCTGAACTTCAAGGGCCATGGTTTGAGATGTTAGAGTGTGGACACCAACTCACTAGTCAGTGACCACTTGAGGACAGAGAAAGCATCTTGACATCTTTACCCATAGCCAAACACAATGGTTGGCATATAGAACTCCCAGCCCTGCCTCTAAATATTTCATCTTGAATTTCTCATTTGTAAAACTAGAAGATTTGGATCTTTAATTTTAAAGCCCCTTCTAGCTGTTCTTAAGAATATAATTAGATAATCTAGGAAAATGGGGTTTGTTGCCAGCAAAAATAAGGACAGTGGTACTCTAGAGATCCCTGTATGTTCATTGAGGAACATGGTCAAGAATGTTCTTAACAGTCTTGTTTATAATATTAAAGAGCTGGAAACACCAAAGTATTTGTGAACAAGAGAGTAGTTAAATAAGTTGTGGTATATTCATCTAGTAGGCTACTGCGTAGCTAGTGGGAATATATGATAGCCACATGCATTAACATGTATGTTAATATGGATGTAATTACAGTTGACCCTTGAACAACACAAGTGTGAATTATATAGATCCATTATATGCAGATTTTTTTCAACCAAATGTGGATAGAAATATTTAGGAAATGTGAAACCCAAATATAAGGAAGATTGACCTTTCCATACACAGGTTCCTCAGGGCCAACTGTGGGACTGTAGTATGCACAAATTTGGGTATGTGTGGGGTTACTGGAACCAATTGCCCTAGTATACTGAGGAATAACTGTATATATACCATAGATAGTCATGTACAGCATAACAGTATGTCGTTAACTATAGACTACATATACAGCGATGGTCCCATAAGATTATAATACTGTATTTTTACTGTACCTTTTCTTTGTTTAGGTATACAAATACTTAGCATTGTATTACAGTTGCTTACAGTATTCAGTATAGTAACATGTACGGATTTGTAGCTAGGAGCAATAGACTATCCCATATAACATAGGTATATAGTAGGCTATACCATCTAGGATTGTGTAAGTACATTCTATGTTGCTTGCAGGACAGAATTGCCTAATGACTCATTTCTCAAAATGTATCCCTGTCTTTAAGTGATGCATGACTGTGTATGGTGGGGAGGTAAGAGAATGGGATGAGGAAGGAACAAATACATAGGGAATTTCAGAGGTGTTGATAATTGTGAAATCAGTTTAAGCCAAGTTAAATTGAAGTAACAAACAGCCTTAAAATATCAGTTGTTTAAAATAATAAAGATTTATTTTTCCCTGTAGTTTTATGTCTGCCATGGGTTACCATGGGTTGACTCTGTTCCACACTCATTCCATACCATCTTTTGGTGCTGTTATGTAGAAGTTCACCATGGCTAGAAGAAAAGAATATTGCAAATTATAAGTTGGTAATTAAATGCTTAATTTAACAGTGACACCACTAAATGACATGTGTGACTCCTACATATATTTCATTTACCAAAAGCTAGTCATATTACTTGATACACAGGAAATTCAATTCTCTTATGGCTTCCAAAAGCAACGGTTATGTTGATCCTTAACACATTGACTGCTACACTTAGAAAAAATAATAATAATTTTTTCCTTGGGGCCACTGTGTTTTATTATGAAAATAGAATAAAAACTTTGAAAACAAAAACAAAACTATTCTAATTTAATGAAAAATTTGTTACTTTTTTTTGTTTTCTGTGTGTGAGTTATATGCAACTTGAAAAATACTTCATGAGGCTCCCAAGGTAAACAGACATACGAGTTACATATGCTTCACGAGGCACTGTGCTCAAAAGCTAGTGTGAGTTAACTATAACTCACATGACAGTTAATGTGTTAAAACAGCAGTTATGTCTACTATAGTCATGTTTTATTTCTTAAACTTTTTTTTTTATGGTGAACATTGATTGGGAAAGAGTGTGTGTGTGATACATACATATATTTTGTATATAACTTATTTCATAACAAAACTGTGAGCAAAAAAATAGTGCAGCCTCATGCTATCAGTTTCTAAAGAAGTTATTCGTAACAGTTTTTTGTTCTTGATAGTAGTTCATTGCCAGTTATGTTACCTGCCAGTTATATAATACCCTCTCCCAGTTTGTAACTTGTCTTTTAACTTTTATCTTTTGATGAACAGTGTATTTAATTTTAATATATTCAAATTTGTCAGTGTTTTTTTTTAACAGCTGATGTTTTCTGTGCCTTAAGAAATCAGTCTTCTATTATAAGGTCTAAAAGATGTTAATCTGTGTTTTCTATTAAGATTTTTGTTTTCATATGATGTGAAGTGTGGATCTGATTGTATCTTTTCCATATAGATAACCATTTTTCCCCAGGTCTATTTATTAAATAATCCCGCTTTTTGCTATTGATTTTATATCCTACATCTGACATATACTAATGCTTCATACATGCATGAATCAGTTTCTAGGTTTTTTTGTTCTATTCCATTGGTCATTTTGTCTGTTCTTGCACCAATACCACACTGCCTTAAAGCTTCATGATATTCCTGATATCTAGTAGTATGGTTCCTTTGCTCTTTTTCTCTGGAAGCTTACTTGCTATTCTTGAATGTTTATCCTTTTATATAAAATTTTTAATAATTTTCCCAAACTTTATGGAAAACTCAGTAAGAATTTTGATAGTAATTGCATTGAGTCTTTAAATCAATTGCATCTTTACATTATTAACACTGCCACTAACATGGCATGTCTTCATTTATTTAGGTCTTCTTCAGTGTCTTTTAATGAATTTTAGAGTTTTCCCTGTAGAGATCTTGAATATCTTTTTGTTAGATTTGTTTCTAGATACATGATAATTTCTGGTATTGATATATCTTCTCTTATGTTTTCTAATTGTTTGCTGCTGATATATAAAAAATGCTGCTGATATGTTAAAAATACACACAAGCCAAAAGAAAAATCAAAAAAGACGTGACTAGATATTTTATAGAAAAGGAAATATGAAAAGATGCTCATCCCCACCAAAGAGCAGAGAATTACAAATCAAGAGCACAGTGAGGTACCATTTTACACCCATTTGACTGACAAAATTAAAATGTCTGACAACATCATTTATTGAAGAGGAAGTATATCCACAGAATCTTATACATTGCTAGAGGGAATACACTTTAGATAGCAGGTTGACATTCCTTCTAAAGTTAT
Source organism: Mirza zaza (assembly GCA_008750895.1). Classification (NCBI taxonomy): domain Eukaryota; kingdom Metazoa; phylum Chordata; class Mammalia; order Primates; family Cheirogaleidae; genus Mirza; species Mirza zaza. Next base: position 38,453 of record VSMD01136127.1, on the reverse strand, counting down.
ACTTTATGAGCCAACATAAAGTATAGATAAAGTTCTTAGATAATATCCAGGGCAAATTCTTGGACATGTAAAAGAGAAGACATAACAGTGAAATTCACAGAAGCAAAAGCCTGAAACCAACCTAGATGTCCATCAGTGGAAGGAGATCAGATCAGTAGACTCTGGTTTACTCTCATGTGGAATTTTATACAACAAAACCAATGATTACAGCAACATGAACAATATGTAAGACTATTGATAGTATTAAAAAAAGATGGTGTACAACATGAAATCTTTTTTATAAAGGTTAAATAAAAATACTTTTTAGAAATATTTGTAGTTGCTATATGACTATTAGTGAAGGAAAGGAATGGTCAACACATGATTCATATGATAGTTTTGCTGTAGAGAGATCAGGGCTTAAATAAAGGATATGAGGTAGAGATCACAAACTGATAGCCTATTGGCTTAATTTAACCCAAAAATGTATTTGGCTTTCATCTTTTCCTTCCTTCTTCCCTCTGTCTCTCTCTCATTATCCAATCTTTAAATTTCTTTTTAAATTAATAGTGTAATAATCATTAGTGCTGTTTGCTAAACCAGCATATGCCAGTTGCCCTTGTTTGGGGCTGGGGATGCATGACTTTAGCCATTGAATTATGAGCAGAAGTGTTATGTCACTGCTGGCTGGGTCAGTCCTGAGCTCTCTACTCCCCCTGTCATGGTTGCTGACAACACTAACTGGTGACTATACAGTCAGCCTGGAGCCTGAGACACTAATCAGCAGAACCCCCCTGCTGGCCTTTAGTCTGCACCTGGCATTAATGAGAAGTAAACCTTTGTGGTTTAAAACCACTAAGATTTCTCCCTACAGCATAATCGAGATTTTCCTGAATGATATAGTTCCCTACATTTAAAAATCAGAATATTTTACCTAAAAATCTGAATTTTAATTGTGAAAAATCAAAATGTCTGGCTATGCTGACCTAAATTTTTTAATGACAGCAGTTGACTAGAGGTGACTGTGAATTGCCCTCTTTATACCAGACTTATGCTCAGTTTACTACGGTCTCCTTGATATTTGCAGCCCCCAATACACGGTATGGAAAACAGTATGTTCTGTTTTTAAGTGGCCTGATTTGTTCATTATTTTGGAATGAAAAAATTAGCATTTTCAATCTTATAGGTAGGTTCTGTAAAAATGAAAAAAAAATAGAAGTTACAGGAACTGAATTTCAGAGGTACATTAATATTTAATAGTTCAGCTAATGAGTTCATCTGGGAGGTAAGCAGGCTCCGTGACATTTTCTGATGGTGTGAATAAGGATCGGTAGCCAAGAAAAAGTTCCTGTAGCAAGATACTGGGAGATACTTTATGTTTCTGCCTAAAATCAACAGTAACATTTGTTTTTGATAGTACTTCTGTCTTTCTAAAAAAAATATTTTCTATACATATCTCATTTAATTCTTAAAGCAACTTAATGCATAAAGTAGAGCAGGTAATTTTCAGCCATTTTGAAAGATGAGGAAACTGAGGTATTGAATAATTAATTGGCTTGCCCGAGGTCACTGAGCTGGACAGAAGAATAGCAAGGACTGTGTCCAGAGCTCTAAACTATACTTTGGGAAATTTAAATAATAAGCTTGTGTTGCCTCAAAGGTCAGTATGCAGAATTTAAAAGTTCTGTTTGTGTTGTTCATTTACAAGGACTCGTCATAACTTCATTTCCCCAGCATTTTATAAAGAATGCTACTTATACATCTAATATGAATGTGAGTCATATTCTCCAGTTGTCTGCCCTAAGAGATTAATACTGGCATGGACAATCCAAAAAGTGTAATAGAGGTATTATTATTTAGTTTATCCTTTAGAATTTTTTTTCTTCCAGTTTTATCCTCCTCTATTGTTTTGTTCAGGCAACTATTAAATTAGTTTAAATGCATTGATTAGAGCCTGACTAGACTTTGGGGAATACAACCTTGGGTTGTTTGCAAGATGAAAGAAAATGATTTACGGTTAACTAACATTCCTAGAGATAAGAGACTTCACTCAATTACATTTCTGTGATAGCATCTAAATATGTATCAAATTGCCCTAAAAACTGTTAAAATTTAAGAGGGGGGAAACTCATTTGAAAACACAGCTACCATTTCATTTCAGAGGAGCAGACAGAAAGATAAATCAAATTTAAGACATACCAGAGAATTCAGTCATCTCTAGTTTGGTCAAAATTACTTGATTCTTTGACAATTATCAAATCAAGTTGAAAAAGAAACCTTGCTTTGTGTCTTAAGGCTCAACTCACAGCAATTGGACTTTCTTTAAAGAGTCCTTAAAAGCCCGAGCAGCTTTTATTAAATATTAACAGTATAAACTGAGAACTACAGAAACTAGTTGAAACTCTGCAGAAAGATGGCTCTCAAGAGAGAGAATGATGTAGGAGAAACTCTGGAATTATCAAAGTTTAATGTTAATGTTTTATTTGCTTAGAGAAATTCTAATTTATTGCCTACACAAATGAATTTTCCTTCATTTTCTTTTCTGTAGATAGATTTGAATCACAGCGGCGTCTCCCAGTGAAGAAAAGTCGACAACAACTTCAGCGAGAAAAAGCCCTTCTAGAGCAAAGCCAAAAACTTGGGTTACAAGATGGGTCACCCTCAGTACCTCCAGAACAGTTGCTTTCTGCACCAGAAAAGAGATTTAACACTCAAAAACCACATCTTTCTTCCCATACTCTTCCTAGTCCTCTTACTCTAACTTCTCCTGTTGGTGATGGAAAACCACAGGGTATTGAAAGTCAACCAAAGGAACCAGGACTCAAGAATTCCCATGATGATCACAAAAATGTTGAAGTTCTATCTCCAAAGCCAGATTGCAAATTGGAGAAAAAGAAAGTGGAATTGTTAGTAAGTCTATATACTGTGAGACTTTTCATTTTACTCTTTTTTCCCACTGGGCTTTGAGGAAATATAGTTTGTGTATTTTAACATTTTCTCTGTTTTATATTCAAGCCAAGAAATGTGATGAATAAACTATTGAAAAATAACTACCACCTAAATATATTATAAGCCAGGCACTATTAGGCATTTTATATGTTTTATGTTTTATGCCATTTAGTCTTCGTAACAGTCTTACAATGCATGTTTATTATTTTAACTCTATAGATGAAGTATCTGGGCCTTAGAAAAGATACTATCTTCCTAAAGCTAAAACACAGCTAGTAAGTAGTAGAGTTGTGATTACATGTAAGTCTGTCTGGATACCAGAATCAGTTCTTACTTGCGTATTTTCCCCCAAATTGACCCCATATTTCAACCTCTAGACTGCATCTCCATTGGCCAAAAACAGGGTACTTGTGAAGAGAGATGAAGGGATGGTCAATTGAGAAAGTATAGGAAATTAAGGGGACTAGTTATATACTTTAGTTGCATCGTTAGATTTCTTTTTATTCTTTCTTTATTGTCTTTGTATTAAAAATAGCCTACATAATTTAAATTAGCCACACTCTTATGGAAATAGCCATTCTGTGACTCATGAATTCTTAGAATTTTTTATTTGTTCGCTTATGTTTTAATATATACTGTTATTTTTTTGTTTCCTCATGATTTATCACTCACAGGGGAGAAAGGATGGCATTTATTTCTGTTTTCCCTTCTGTGAGTCTTTTCCAAAGTATCTTATATTTTTTCTAATCACTGATATTTTTCTAATCTCTGCTGATCTAGATTCTATACTGTGAGTTTAAAATATTTCCTGCCCACGAGGGGTTTACAGCTAAGAAATCATTTTGACAAGAGAAATAAAACCACATGAATTATGAAACCAACATTGAACAAGTGTTTTAACTTAAATGTCTTTAAGTGTAGTTTACCAGCAAAGGCCTGAGACAAGTGCTCTGGAGGTGAGTTTAAATTGAGCTGGAAAATTTAGATTGGATGTCATTAGGAAAGTTATTCTTAAGATATTTGGGAGAATTTTCATAGAAGACATGTAATCTGAGGAAACGTTCCTGTAAAGGAAAAATTCTGAGGTTGTAAGAAGGGGAAAGGAAAGCTGTGTCATAGAGAATGCTCAGAGATGACATCTCACTTCTCTGGAAAGGGAAAAGGATTAACCAGAGAACAGTAGAGAATTAAAGTGATGAGGAAGGACTGGAAGCCTAACAGGTTCACTCATGCATCGAGATACGTCCAAGGCCTCTGAGGGGGAAAGACCTCATCAAAATAATGGTTAGAGAAATTCCAGGTGTCAGTGTTGGAGATCATTTGGGTGAGAGTGCAGGGTGAGCTGGAACTAAGGCGCCTGGTGAGGAAATGCCAGCAGTGTCAAAAATGAGAAATGACCGGCGTGAACTCGATGGTGCAAGTTGTAGGAATGGAGAGAGGAAGACAATTTTGGAAGTGGTTACTAGGTTTGGAAATAGAGACTTGTGGTATAATGGCTGTAAGAAAAGCAGCAATGGGAATAAATAGCTTTGCCATCACCTTGTTTAATTTGAGTTGATATCAAGTTCATGACTTTATGGAAAATTTTAATATATTTCTTTCAGAATTGAACAGATTGAAAGACAATACATGTTTTCAGATCTTTGAAGTTTTTCTTAAGCCCAACATTCCAATCTTAGCTCATAGTGTTTTACTTTGTTTAAAAATATCTAAGAGTTGGGAAAAAGTAAGCAAATTGAAAGAAAATGTATGAAATAAACATTGGTTATTGTCTGGAGGATAAGATGGTAGAGACTTTCATTATAGAAAACTAAAACATAAATAATATGACATCAACTACAGACCAATTTATTTTGGTCTCCACTTTGCATATAATACATAATTAACTTACACAAATTCCTTTGTACTCCTAAAAAAATTCCACAGTACTCTGGCTTCCAGTTTGTGGGTTCCTAGATTATATACATATAATGGATTTCAAGGGTCCAATTTATGTAAGCCTCTTTACTTCAGATCATAGTCTTTGTTCCTATTAGAACAAAATAATGAACTGCAGATGGGTTTCTTTTAAGAGGACTTTTGAAAGAAAATGTACATAAATCTTCTTGATTAAATTTTATACTTAGAGGACTGAGACTGGTAAGGTGTGGGATAGGGTAGCAGTTTCTTTCATAAACTCATTTTTATGTTTTTTCCTCCCCTAGGCAAGAAAAATCCCGTTGGGAAGTCCTCCAACAAGAGCAGCGGCTAATAGAAGAGAAAAATAAGCGTAAGAAAGCTCTTTTGGCTAAAGCTATTGCAGAAAGGTGAGGCACCTGAACCAGGAGTGGTTGTTTGTAACCTGCAGTCAGTTCTGTCATATTTTATATTTATTTTCCCATGTCTGTTCTAATAAAGTGGTATTTTCTCTGCAACTGTAACTTTTAAGGCTAATAAACAAATTATGCTTTGTAAGTGATACTGAAATTTTGGTTTTAATTTATTAAGGAGAACTTTTGAAGCATGGAGCTTATTTACTTTATAAATATAGTTGTTATTAAAACTTAAGGACCAGCATTAATGTTTTCAGTTTTAACCATCTGCACATTTGTAAGAGAAGCAGTAAATAGCTCTCAGTACATGTAGATTAGCAACAAATTCAGGTTATAATTTTGATACGGGGAGCCCTTAATCATCTGACATGTAGATGAAAGAAGTTATTCCACATAAGTGACTTACACTCCCACAAATCTTAATTGTGTTTCCTATGGGCATTTTTCTTTAATAATTTACCCTGCCTCCGTTCATAGAGGATACATGATATAATTTAACCTCTGATTGATAACTTGGGGTCACTATTGTGAGCACTATGTGAGAATGAATTTTTCTCTCATCTCCCAGTGTCTGTCTCACCTCACTTCTCATGTACTGTGTTGTACCAGGCCCCAAACAGGAACTTTCCCATCGCAGACACTCTTCCCATCCCCCACCTCTGTTGACGCCCACTTAATTGGTAATCTCTGTCTAATCTCCCGTAGCCTTAGGAAGCTAAGCTTTGTCAATAAAGCAGTGATTGCAAATAGCCAGAACTAAGGTGTAAGCAAGTACTCAGTGACATTTTCTTTTTAGACCTCCAGAAAATTCTGGCAAAACTATTAATGCTTGAAGATGGAGTATGTGTAGAGGGAGGGAAAGACTTAGGGAGAAGGTAGGTGGGTGTAAGAATAATACAGAATTTTGTCTGCCAGAGGGATATATGTATTTGAAAACGTTTTTTTTACCCTACTGCTGGTACACCTTGATCTTTCATGAAGCTTAGGAAATAATGCTATTCACAAACAATGTATAAAACAAAACAATGTATAAAAGAGTAGTGCCCCTTTTTTTAATCCCACAAGTGATTATTAAAAAATAAGGTGTTCTAGTAGTCTTCAATTTGGACAAGGTGGAGAGGTTGTTTACTGGAGATTTTACAAAAAGATTTACCGGCTCCAAGACTTCTCTAAGTGCTTTTGATTTAGGACAGAAAGCACTTATGCAACAAAATTGTAAGGAAATACAATACGACATGTTTGGATTATTAATAAATGGATAGTGAAGTACTTGAAGTAAAAGAATCATACTGGTAAGTGAATTTTTGTAGGCAGAAAGGAAGGGTATTGCATAATGGAATAGAAATCAGAAGAATGTAAGTTACAGTATAGTTATTTTATGTGGGGGGTTTTCTTCTCCCTTGAGAATTTGTGTGAAATTTTGAAATGAGTGAAATCATGATTAAAGGTTTACTTTTGTATTTGCTTGTTCTATTTCTTAAGTATATATTGTACTTGGGGATGGTGAGGGTAGTGAAAGATGATGAGGTTGGTTGTGCTTTTAAACAAGGAAAGAAAAGAGTGTCTTGGTTTTGAGCCCCACAAAGAATTTTAAGGACCGATAGTTTTGTCTGGAGACCAAGAATCAAAGCAATAAAAGTTGGGGTCCTAAGAAAGTTAAGACCAAATAGATATTTTCAGACCTATAAAGAATTGTTTAATGCAGGCATCTTTTCTTGATGTCAGGTAAATATCAGACAAACTAAAATGGGCTTAGCGAGAAGAATTCAAGCCTAGAAATTTGGAAAGCTGTTTTAGATGTTTCAATGTAAAGGGAATACAGATATATTCTTTCAGTGTTTGTTCTTCTTACTGAATATAGTTCACAAGTGAACTGTTTACTGGGATTTTTTAAAAGTCTTTTTACCTTATGAAAAATAATATGTTATAATATAGAAACGTTGGAAAAATAAGGGGGAAAAGCTCAAATGTTACCAGCATTTACTTTATTTCAATTTTTCTCATTTTTTTTCTAATTTTCAAAAAATCATAAATTATCATATACATAGTATATTGTTTTTTCACTTATATGTGGATACATGGTTTTAAAATGTTTTTATTTTTCCCTACTCACGTTTGTGATGTTCTAGATCCAAAAGAACTCAGGCGGAGACCATAAAACTAAAGCGGATCCAGAAGGAGTTACAGGCTTTAGATGACATGGTGTCAGCTGACATCGGAATCCTCAGGAATCGGATCGATCAGGCCAGCCTAGACTATTCATATGCTCGGTGAGTTGGGGAAATTGAACTATAAACAAGAAGTACGGTTTAATTAATGCTTGTTGCTAACTGGTCCAGGAGCTTTTATGTTTATCATCATTTAAGCCTCATAACAACACTGCTAGGTGTTGTATTTATTCCTCTATTGTGCTGACTCAACTGTCCCCTTTTCTGTGAAGTCTTCCTTAATTCTACCCTACCAGTTAACCTTGTTCACGTGCCTGTTAGAGCAGTTTTTGCATTATTTATTTACATTTTAGTCTTTCCTGGTAAACCCTCAGCTATTTAATGTTTGAAACTCTTTTTATTATTGTTTAAGATCTAGCAAAGTAAAAGTCTGAGTGACTTGCCCCAAAATTCTATTATAGTAACACCAAGTCTATGTTCTTTCCATTAAAATTTTTGATTATCTGACATAGCCCTTATGTGATTGAAGCCTAGTTCTCACTTCAGTTTTCATCAGAGTAAGAGGATCTAGTTATGTTTTAAAAGCTTATGAATATTTTTTAAAAAATGCTCTGTTTTGGAAACTTGAAAGTTTTTCTCTTATTTTTTTCTTTTCCATGATACTCTGTATGAAATGGTTTGATATTTTTTTTTTTGGTTTCAACCATTGGCATTTTGTTAAAGAGAAAAAAATCATCATGGAGTATTTTTAAAATGAACTAACATATGTAAAGAATTACATGGACTTTGCAGACAGATAAAAGGGCAAAAAATTATGTCCAATTTCAGGGTTTTCAGTTCTTTCAACATTGCTTTAATCATCCTGGTTTGTCTTTTTTCACAAGGGAATGCTGTGTTAATGACTCAGTTTTGCATCTTTCTCTGTAACACTAGAAATCAATCAGAATGCCTCATTAGTCCAGGGTAAACCACAACATCAGAATGTTTGTATAACAATTTAATAAAGCGGAAATGCTTGATTGTGGTTTTTAATTCACTGTTTAGTGTTTAAGAAAGAGGTTTGTGGTTGTCCTTGTGATTTTTGTAATTGTTGTTTGACCATATGCTATTAGACTTAATGGGTTGTCTTTACTAATTAACTGCCTAAATTAAGGCCATCAGTAGCTGATAACTAGAGATTCCAGACTTCTATTAATGAGGTCACTAAGGAGGTAACTAAGATTTTATTAAGATTAAACTAAGCCTTGATTTTTAGCACATTTTATTTTCTGTAACATAAGTTTGCCAGAGGAACATTTGTATGCCTTTGTAGCCTTGTATATGAATAATTCATATTATAAGGTACATTATCGGGTACCTCAACAGAAAAGTAATCTGATTATGTTTTAATTCTGTCCTCATGGAAGCTGGAGAATGATGCCATTTTGTATTGAATATTATATAAAAATGTCATAGTGTTTTGCCCTTCAAAAAACTACAAAGAGTGGGATTACTTGTTAAAGGAGAAAACATCCTATAATAAATAAATATTCTTTTTTTTTTTTTTGAGACAGAGTCTCACTTTGTCGCCCAGGCTAGAGTGAGTGTCGTGGCGTTAGCCTAGCTCACAGCAACCTTAGATTCCTGGGCTCAAGCGATCCTCCTGCCTCAGCCTCCCGAGTAGCTGGGACTACAGGCATGTGCCACCATGTCTGGCTAATTTTTTTTCTATATATTAGTTGGCCAATTAATTTCTTTCTATTTATAGTAGAGACGGGGTCTCACTCTTGCTCAGGCTGGTTTTGAACTCCTGACCTCGAGCAATCCGCCCACCTCGGCCTCGCAGAGAGCTAGGATTACAGGCGTGAGCCACCGTGCCCAGCCAATAAATAAATATTCTTAATAAAATTTTAATAAATGTTTACATCTTTAATAAGCTGAAGATGACATTTCTCATGGTAATAATATTAACATAGTTGCATGTAAGTAAATGGTGTATGAGACTATTTTTAAAAACCTAAGCTCTTAAGTTAGGCCATAGACAATTGTGACTGCAACCTCATCCTTTTAGATCATTATATCATTTTCTGGTTTTTTTTTTAATATTTTAGCATAAATGGGAATAAATGGTGAGTAATGATGAAATAAGTCCTAGGGTGATAAAATGGCAAAATGTTTCAAAATATGGGAAAAATAGTATCTATAATCCCATAATGTATCTTAGTTTTATGAAAGGGTCTGTTGGACCCATCTAGTGATTGCAAAATGGAATTCATTTTATTCTGTTTTTTTAAAAATAAGTAAATTTTCTCTTTGTTATTTGACAAACTTTTAAGAAAGGTTAAAAATCATAATATGTTAATTCATACAAATAGTTAGAACTGCTCAGAAAAGGACATGAAAACCTAAAAATGGATCAGTGGAACTTGAGGTTATACTGAGGGTTAATAATTGAGTTTTTAAAAATTTCAGGGATACTAAAACCCAGAGATAATTTCTGTCCTTTAAATAACATTCATTAAATCATTCAATGTCCCTTTAAAACAACAAAACAATTCTATAATTATGTTTCCAGTTCACTGTGTCTTACTGTGTTACACATAATGCTCTTACTATTTTGTTCCATAGTATGTTATCATACTCTGGTTTGTATTATCCATCTGACCCATAGGCTGGTGGTGCAGTTTGTAAAACTAATTAATATTTTAAATATAAATCTCTCTGTAGGAGAATATATATGCATGTTTCTGGCCAGAAGGACTTTAGATAAATAAACAGAATACAAAATCTTCAGTGATTTATCCAGGATGAAAAATCCATGGAAACCTAGAGACCTATTTGCAGATGTTAATTTCAATTCAGTATTCATGAACCCAGTCTGTAAATCTCTACTAATTGACTTTGACTGGCTGAGGGAGACCACAGACTTCAGAGAAGGGAGGTTGAGGGAAGAAGGGTGAGTGGGGCAGGAGCACAGGGCGTTCGTATATCTATAGAGGAGAATATTGTCAGAGCTCTTGGCTTGATGCAAGAACATTCGTAAACAAGATATGTTGTAAAATATGGAAATAAGGGAACCATAAAAATAACTAGTTCTCTCATTCTTTTATTTACTAGGTGACAGTAAAAAAATGAAATATGATAAATGAACATTATATAAATAAGAGTTGTCAAGGATAAATACCAGGTCCCTAAATTTTATGTAATCATAAATTTAGATACATGTTTACTAATGTAGTAACAGTATTTTTTGATCCCAGTGCTCTGAAGGGGAAGTTGTGTTTCTTGAGCACCTACCAGGGACTGGGTGGACACTTGCCCTATTTATACTATTTGATCCTTAACACTCCTAAGAGGTATTATTATCTTCACTCTTTTACAGATAGACCAAGACTCAGCTGAAGTAACTGACTAGAGTTACTGTACTGGAGTTTTCAATCATTGTGTACCTCTTCCCCAAGCCCTTCCCCAACCCTTCCACAGGAACCTGGCTGTGTTTTGTACTCATGGTGCTGACTCCAGGGCACACCTGATTAAAACAAAGATGGGCTACCAATTGCAGTACATTCAATCCATAGGCTAAATAGTGGCTCATGGCATGGCCTGATACTGTGAGCTCTGTTTAAACTGAAGTGAGCCAGGCCAACCTAAGTTCTCCCTCCGAAATTATTAAATTGGATCCCTGAGAGATTGAGTGGAGTGAATTTGATGTAGAGCACAGGCTGCAGGCCATATTGGACATAAGTGTAATACAAAAACTGAAGTGAGGAAAACTGTGTGGCTTCTAACCATTGAAGAGAATAGCCTTTGATTCTGATGGCATGCTTATGAAATTGCCTCTTGTATCCTATAATGAGACCCTTTTTTTTTTTAACCTGAGCCAGTTTAGCTGAATATCTGTTCTTTGCATCCAAAATAAGCCTTGACCAAAATAGGGACACATAGAGGAATGGCAGAGGAAAGTTTTGAATGCTGGGTTCTCTAAAATAAGAGAGTTGCCTTTTATTTTTTTCACTATATTTCTTTCCAAAACAAAGAATCTTAGATTAGGAGATATATCTGTTTCTTTTTTGCTGCAACTCTTACACTAGAAACTACTCATTACATTGAGTTAATATAGGCAGTCATAACAGGTAAGGCAACATGGCCTTCACTACTGCTGGTGGTAGTTAAAGAACTAGTTGGTAAATGGGCATCAACCTTTTTTCTTGCAAGAGAGGAAGAATCCTCTTGTTGCAAAAAGAAAAGCAACAAATTATATGTGGAAAATGCAAAAGATAATGAATGAAGATATAACATTTCTTTTTGTACCAACCGCAGGAAGAAGAAAAAGAGGAGATTGCAAAGTGACTTCTCCACTAGAATTACCCTACTTCACATAAGACTGACATTATCTATCAATAGAGTTTATATATGTGTAAATATATAAAATTTTCTAATACAAGTGTAATAGTAGTCTGTTGCTGAGTGGAGGAGGGTGAGAACAGCTTAACCCAGGGATTCTCAACTGGGAGCAGTTTTGCCCCTTTAGGAACGTTTGGCAATATCTGGAGATATTCTCAGTTGTCACAACTTTTGAGTGGTACTGGCAACTAGTGGGTAGAAGCCAATGGTGCTGTTTACCATCCTACAACATACAGGACAGCTCCTCACAACAAAGAATTATATGGCCCAAATTATCAGTAGTGCTGAGGTTGAGAAATCCTGCCTATAGCTGTCCTGAAGTTTTCTATTCTACTTCATATCTACTTCTTGCTTTCGCCCAGTATCATTTTGCTGGGTGTGCTCTGTCCCATTTATATTCAGCTCCCAACCACTGTCTATATCCTTCTCTTCCATCAAAATTTTTCTTTTCTCATCTGTTAATCAAGGGATACAGATTTTTCCACTTTCTTCATCTCTTGTTTTATGTCTCATAAATTTAACTAGTTGTGTGCTGGAGCTAGCTTGCAGTGGCTCATGAGAGCAGATTTTGTGTGTCTCTTCCCAATTCTGATTTACTGGTGTTGCATTGGTAGCTTGAAATTAGTCAAGGTGGTAGTGTTTATACCACAGAAACTGGCAAATGCTATAAATCGGGGTTCCTCCCTCAACTGGGTGTTAATACATCCCTGAATTAACCTTCTTAGCCTGCCTTCACTCAAGCACAGCTGTGGAAAGAAGAAATGAGTGCAGAAGAATGTTGTTATATCAGGGGCATCTAAATAAGGATGTTGTGAAAGTTCAGCAGCCATAACCTAGTTTGTCTAACATGTAAATTGTGAAGTATTAATATCCGTATCTTCATTATACATTTTCCCCCCAATTTTGTAGTGTAATTATTGTGTCTAGACCTTCTTTTGAATATCTTCTTCAATGGAAAACTAATGGAACAATCTTTGTACCTATCCTTACAGGAAGCGATTTGACAGGGCTGAAACAGAGTACATTACAGCAAAGCTAGATTTACAGCGCAAGACTGAGATAAAAGAGCAACTCACTGAACATCTTTGTACAATCATACAGGAAAATGAGCTCCGAAAGGCCAAGAAGTTGGAGGAGTTGATGCAGCAGTTGGATGTACAAGCTGATGAGGAGACTCTGGAGCTTGAAATGGAGGTAGAAAGGTTGCTGCGTGAACAAGAAGCAGATGCAGGGAAACAAATAGTTGATTTAGAGAGGCCATTTAAGCCTGCTGGGGAGAATGTGACATTAGAATTTGCTAAAGAGGACAAAAAACATCAAGAACAAGCTATTTCCCCAAAGGTAGACAAACAGTGTGCAAATTCCAATAGCATCCCCCTTCTTAGTACAGCAGGCCCAAATCAAAAAGTTAATGACATTTCAGCTGCTCTGGGCACATGAAGTGCTAGTGTTCTTTTCAACTAATATGGTATTCAGTAAAGTATAATTTCTGCAGTAGAGTATCCCCTGAACTCTGATAAATGCCTCTTTAAAACAATGAAAATATTTGAATCCATTAAAAATTAGTTTAGTTAGATTACTTTTAGTAGATTAACATGGTTGACCATTCTAAAGTCCCAATTATAGTAATTAGATATAAATTTTAGTTATAAAATTATAGTAATTTTATATATGGGGCATATTTCACCTTGTGACTTAAAAGGATGGGGGGAAAAACTACATGGTTAGAATGTTTTGTTTTTAGACCAGGTAAATATAGAAAAGTAGAATGGAAAATGATTCTCAACACCTAATCGAACTCATTTATCTTCCCCTGGGAGAAGTATTGAGAATGGAAGTCCTATTTTATGTAATCAGTAAAAAAAACAAAAACAAAAATCACTACATGAAAAAAAGAAAGGCAGGTAATAGGTTGAATTATCTATCTGGATCTTACTAGAGTTCTAAGAAACTGCAGTTAATGTAAAGAACCAGACAACTTAAACCAACATTACTATTGTCTTCAATTTGCCTTTAAATGATTTTAGTTTACAATCTGAGTTTTGGTTAGTTGATACACATACTACACATAATAATTTTACTATTAATATATTGTCTTTAATCAGTGAATTGATTATATTCAGACAAAACATTTCTAAAGGGAAGCTTAGAATAATATAGAAAATGTTACTACTTTTGATTGTCCGAAAAACCGATGTATTTTTTCTTTCTAAAGTTATCTATTAATATAAATACATTTTTTATATGTTGGGCATAAATTATCCTGTCATAAAGCATTTCAATGTTAAAATGCTGATTTTCTTATTACTTTAATAGTTTATTAAATTCCTATTACTAATACTTGACAACTACTTTGTGTTATATGTGAATGTGTAAATATTATAGTTTTGTCACAAAGTCTGTGAATATCACATTAAATTATGATCTATTTATCAGAAATTCCAAAAAGTAAAATATTACATTTTAAGTCTTAAAAAAAAAGAACTATCATCAAAGAAGATAAGGACAAGCATAATATTATATCTATAAAAATTTCTGAAAAAGTTAGAGGCATCCTATTTTTGAATGAGTTCGTTTGAGAGTATTATCTTCTGGTAATATGGATGAGCTTTGTACTTTTTATATAATTTCAGTTGAAATTAAATTTTCCATTATTGACTTCTCTAAACAGAAGCATTGAAATTAAACTTTCCATTATCAACTTCTCTAAACAGAAGTATTTATGTAAATAGTTGTGTTTATTTGTGAATGACATACATAAAAATTGAAAGCTTCATTGTCCAAAACACTCTTATTTTTCTAAGGAATAAAGTCTTACGTATTTATAGCATGGTCTTTCATTTACCTTAAAAAGTTTCAAACAGTTTAATAATGTGTGGTGATAATGCATCTTGGATCTCCATATGGTAGGTACAGTTACCTACTTTTGTATGAGCCTCTATTAAGGAAAATTCATTAATAAGTGAGGTTTTATAATATTGGTTAAAAGCAGATACATACGTACAATCTTAATTCTCTAAATACTTATAAGATATATGAAAAAGTGAGAACCATGAGAGAAATGAGTTGAATGAGACCTCAGAGATCATCTGATTTAATAACCTTTTTTACAGTGAGAGATCTGAGGGCCAGAGATTTCACTAGCCACTTGTTGGGCACCAAGCTCATTTTAAAGTGTTAGTGAAGTTGCAGTTCTACACTCCAGATGTATCTCTTACATAGGCTGTGAAGATCACCCTCCACTTGAAAATTTTGCTTTATAATCCATTCACTTTTAGAGTGTGTGTGTGTGTGAGACATGCTTTCAAATATTGCTATAAAAGGTCCACCGAAACTGTTACTTTGAAAAATTGTTATCTTGCTGGGCCTTCCCAGGGTGGTATCGGAGTGCTCAGGTGATGATATAAGTGACAAAATTGTATTGCATCAGTTTTATACAAAGGCAGCTGTATCCCATGTGGGAGGAATAAGAGCACATGAATGAGAAGTGGGGGCTCCCTGGTATGAGGACCATATGCTTTGGCTCCAGGATAGGCCTGACATTGATATCTTTTAAAATAAAATATAGTACCTTGGAAAGGCTTTGATACATAATTCACAAATACACAATAATGGTTAATTTCTGTGGAAGAAAATTATTTGTTCAGAATTACAGCCATGAGTTAAATGGGCTCTTTGCAGAGCTGTCCCTCTGTGATGTTAAACTTCTTTCTTGCTTACATTTCTCAAAGAGTTAAAGCAGATTATCAGAGTTCTTAATGATGTGAATAATTTAGGAGCCAATTACTTTGTGTTAGCTCACTTGTTCTATTTAAAAGATAGTCTTTACAAAATTGTAGTAATTTTCACTTACCTTAAAGCATACATTCACTTGGGTAAACTTGAATCCCTGAATTTAAAAGGTTGGTTCCCTACTACTTTTTAAACTGAGAGCCATTTTTGTGGGTTTCAAAGAAGCAGAATTTCTTAAAGCACAGTTCTCATTGCATTTAAATAAAAATGAGTTTTTCTCAGGTTTTTCACCTCTGTATAATTCTGCTTACAGGTAGTAAATCTTTGTGCTCACTGAGTGCACAGCTGGTCTACAAGTCAGATGATAATCTCTGATTGGAATTCCTACAGCATATTTCATTGCTGAATTGGCATTTGAATTACAGAGTAAAAATTCAGCTATAAAGTTCTCGTTCTTTGTTTGCATTTAGCAACATAGTACTCTCAAGGAGCTTATCTAAGTATTCAGCCACTTCCTCTTCCATGGCATTGGCACAAAAAGGACTCAAGTTATTCTGACCCAAGGCCATTCCCAGTGACCTTTATAAATGATGTTTTGGGTTTTATGTTTCTAAGGAGCAAAGTCAGCCTTTTAAAGGGCCTTGATAGATACAACTCAGTCTGCCAGACAAGACCTGGGGCCACTCTGGACCAGGGTAATTATACCCCTTCTCAACATAGATCTACCCCAGGCCTGATTTGAACTACTCTCTGGAGGGATGAAGCAGGACTCTATTCTCCAGTCTGCTTTTACCTTAATGTCAGGCTACTTTTGCAAGCTCTTAATCCCAAACAGGTATCTTGAAAATGCAATTATCATTTATTTATGCAATTGATCAGACAACTGAGTGTAGCTTACCTATATGGACAGAGCTATGTAAGAGGCATTTGATCTGTGCTTTTTGTCCTTAAGAAGCTTATAGTCTGTTTGAGGAAATAAGATTTACACTCATAAAACAAAGGCTGATACAGAACATAATGTCTTATTAGTGTGAAGCAAAATAAATGATTGCAACACTGAAATGGATACATCCTTCAGAAGTCCTGGATTTTTAGAACACCCCTAATTTTAAATATTCTATCCAGTTGTTTTTTAATTTGTGCATACCATATTTTTCAGTTCACCTTTAGCACAAGGGGGTGGGGGTGGGGCAACAAATACACAACCAAAATTAAAAATTTTGAGTTAAAAAAGTGTAGTCACCAGAGCAAGAATGAGTTGGAAAGAGGGGAGGTTTTTGCATGTCATTGATTTAAAAATAGAGGACCCACTGGAATTCATCAGTGTAAAGCTCCATCAAGTATTAGAAAAATTAAGGACAGACCTTTCTGACAAAAGGGTTAGTAGTGTCTTCTTAGGTGAAGAATAGCATAAATATGAGACCTCATTACCATTATTCAAGATATTATTGAACCAGGGAGCAATAACCATTGCCTAAGCCCGAACAAGATATAAATGGAACAGACAGTGTGAGCTCAAGGACAACTCAACATGGAGGCTTGTTCAAAGATCACGCATAAGGTCTTCCAAGCCAGATGACTCTAGGAACCCAAAATAGAGCCACAATTAAGCAATAAGATGTGACAGGGATAACATTTCTTAGTGATTATAGCATGCCCCAAGGGATAAGTCAGTAGGCCAAAGGTTCGTATGTGGAGTGAAGTAATAAGCCTGCAATGTATAGTGTCACTCCTGTTAGAGGGAGAAGGAGAAGGAAATGAATAATTGGAGTTAGAAGAGTCATTTTATGAGCTATTATTTCAGTTGCTGAGTAATGTTGCCATGTATATAGTGCATGTGGCCATTAGTTGTATCCAGCATTCTGAAGCTGTATATTTATACCAGAGCCTTCACTTCATTTAAAGCTCTGCAGAGTTGGCTATCTCCTCATTGACTTAGCAAAAACCAGGCAATTCCCCTACAAACCTGAAAATCCATAGCCATATGTATGGAACTACAGTCTGGTAGAATTATGATTGCAGTTGCTCAGACCTGACTTTTATAACTGGAAAAAGTTATAAAATCACCCAATATGCTGAAGGCACCATCTTGGGTGATTTTCCATATTTTAGCTCATGTACCTCATGTGCATTTCCCCCAGAAATGACCAGCAGACACGGCTCCAATGTCACATAGATCCAGAAACGTGATGAGGCTTTTTGTCTGAGCTTCCCTTTCCCTAACACTGTGCTGCTGGTGGAATAGAGGGAGTCTCTAGAGCTAATGACCAACTAAACCCACACCATGGTGGGGACAGGTCTTTCACCAGGATGAGAGATGAGATACCCAGTAGCCATGAGGCAGAGTGAGAAATATCCAAACTCAGAACAGAGGCCCCTGAAACCCTGCAGATAGAAGCAGGTGTTTTATGGCTGGATTCCTCTCCGTGTTCCTATGAGTCTTAAGAATATAGAATGAAACTCAGAGAGCAAGGCTTTCTGTGGTCCTTAATGTCTCCCATGGCACAGGACAGGGCCACATTGTGGACAAAAGTCCAGGCAAACAGTGGCTTCTCTTAGCCCAGCCTCTCCAGGTGACCAGTGTTCTTGCTCTCTCTTAAAATCTGCTCTTAGGATATGATCTGGAGAGTTACTTAGATCTTGGGGAGCTTGTAAGTCAGTAGATTACATATCTCCCAAGAGGGCCTGCATTTTAATGTAACAGAATATTATAATGTATTTCAGTCTGGATAGTGGAAGTCTTAGCCCCAGCTAAAGAAATTTCAAGCTTAAGATTACGTGAGAAAATGGGGTAGTGGTATGCCTGGAGAGGACTTGAGGGGATCCTGAAATCATCTCCTACTGCATGGGCTGAGAAATGAGTCCCTGAAGCCTTTATTGCCCGTGCCATGATAATCCCCATTTGAGGAAAATGACCTCAACCTGCCCTGTTCCCATGGCTAGTGTAACATGCTATTAGAGAAGGGAAACTAACTCTGACATCCTAGCCACATGTATCAGTTATTTATGGTTGCATCACAAACCACCCCATAACTTAGTATCTTAAAACAACAACCACTCATTTGTTCATGATTCTGTGGATCAGCACTTTGGTCTAGGTTCAGCTGGAAGTTCTACTGATCTTGCTGTGGGTCACTTATGTGATTGCAGTAATCTCGTGGCTTTCTTAGGGCTGGGTGGTCCAAGACAGCCTCCTTCGCATTCTGGCAGTTGATGGTGCCTGTCATTTGGGCCTTTTTCTCCATTTAGTCTCTTATTCTCAGGGGGCTAGCTTGGGCTTCTCTTTGTGGAAGTCTCAAGGTTCCAAGATGGCAAGAGTAGACGCTCAAGGCTTCTTGAAGCAACCTCACTTCTGCTGCAGTCCACTGATGAAAGTAAGTCACGAGACCAGCCCAGATTTAAGCGGTGGGGAAATGGACTCTACAACTTGATGGGAAGAGCAGGAAAGTCACACTGCAAGGGGTGTTCATGTAGGAATGAGGGGAATTGCTGTGGCCATCTTTGCAAACAATTTGCCACAGTCTGCCCCGTTGCTATAATCATTTACATCCATTCCAGATGCAAAATGTACTCACTGACTAGCCCCAAGGTCTCATCCCATTATGGTTTCAGATGTGGAGTCCAGGATCTAGCTCATCATTTAATCAAGTCCAGATGTGAATGAGGCGCTTCAGGCACTGAACCTCCAATGTGACTCCTCTTAATCTAAAGACCTGTGAACTAAAATGAAAATGTGCCTGTCCTCACCACACCTCAATATACAACGCTGAGAAGAACAGGATAGCATCAGTAGACATTTGCTTTTAAAAAGAAGAGGAACAGGAGGCACATCGAAGGCATTCTGATCTCTAGCCTGGGATGTGTCAGGACTCCCTTTTCTGGGGCCATGAAGCATAATTACGACCTAGTTCTGCTCTCCGAGAGTGGTTTCCTAGTTCATTGTTCTCCGCAGTTCTTGGCTCTGCGCTCTGAAATATGTTTTTTTTCCTTAAGAAATGATCCATGTTTGCAACTTACTAGCTTTCTTGATCTGCTTTCTGTCCATAGAAACTTGATGGTCCAAAAGCCTTTTCATTCTGGAAAGTTTCAGTCTCTTTTAGTACAAGGAGGTGGTATTTTTGTCAGTACAACTCTCATAAACTTTGTAGGTTTTCTTTGAATCTTGGTGAAGTTCATTCATAACCCCAAAGACACATTTATAATTATTTTTTATGAAACCTCTCTTAACTTTGTATATTTTCGGCAGCTATGAGACAATGCCCCTGCTATGGATTGAACTGTGTCCTCCCAAAGTTCATGTTGAAACCCTAATACCCAGTGTGACTATATTTGGAGATAGGGCCTGTAAGGAGTTAACTAAGGGCTAAATGGGGTCATAAGGGTGGGGCCTTCATCAAACAGGGTTAGCGTCCTTATAAGAAAAGACACTAGAAAGAAAGCTCACACTCTCTCTTCCTTCACTATGTGAGCACACAGCAAGAAGGTGGCCATCTGCAAGCTAGGAAGAGAGCCCTCACCAGAAATCGAATTGGCCAGAACCCTTATCTTAGACTTCCCAGCCTCCAGAACTACGAAAAATAAATTTCTGTTGCTTAAGCCATCCAGCCTGTGGTATTTTAACGTGGCAGCCGAAGCTGACTAATGCAGCCACTAAGATTCTTAGAAGGCCTTTTGTCTAGTGCAGAAGTTCTACTAGGCATCACCTTAAACATTTTTTGAGGTTTTAACAAAAGATCTTATAGTCACACCATTGGCGCACTTCACCATGAGGCTGTTCCTTACAGTGATAATCTATCAGCTGGCAAGGCTGGGGACGGGAAACAGTTTTATTTCCCAACCTAGTGAGTCTTAGCCTTTTCTATTTTCTCTAAATGCTCTTTGCAAAGTGAAACATTTCTGTCTGTTCTTGTGGCATCTCTGTCTTGTAATACCTTAGGATATGCGTCTAGCAGCACTCAGTGGGCGCTTTCAACATTCTGTCTAGAAATCTCCTCTGCCAGAAATTCACTAGGTACATTTGCTATTTTCCAAATTATCATAGGTGGTATTTTTTTGTCAGTCGTTCCACTGCTCGATAATATGGGCTGCCCTTTCCCCAGCTTTCTATTGTAGTTTCCTCACTGCTTTTGCAGCCTCCCACTTGCTGCCTGGTCCCAAAGCCAAAGACATATGTTTTAGGTTTTTGTTACAACAGCATCTCAATTCCAGGGACCAAGTCTTCACAGAAACTCAATGGCTTACATAAAACTATTCACCTAAAAGCATGAATTTCACTCTATGTAAATCGTAAAATCATGCCTCAATAAACATGATTTTAAGGAAAAACAGTTGCTTAAAATAACCAATTTATTTGTTCACCATTCTGCCTATCGGCAATTTGCGCTAGCATCAAATGGGCAGTTCTGCTGTTCTATCCCCAGAATCAGACGCAAATAAAATGGTCCTTGCTTTAAGATATTAAGTTTTTGGGTGGCTTTTTATGCAGCAAGAGATAATTGGTATGCCACAGTAGGTTGAATCAGGAGCTCTAGCATGTTCTGTGAGGCAACCAACCAATATGGTCTGACCCACAAGGGAGGGGGGCCATCCTTTGAGTGATCAGCAGGAACTCTGCCTGCCCCATAGAGATGTGTGCCACATCTAAGTGGTGCCTAAACCATCTAATCAGAGCCTCCATTTGGGGGAGTGTTCTGTGCAGAGAACAGAGACTTGTGGGCCCAACAGTCTCAGATTGCTCCCCGAGGGGAGGCTCAGTTACTTTCCCAGAATTATAAGGTCCTTAGCATTTTCCAGGGCTGTTCCTTGGCTGCTACACGTCCTGGCTAGCATCCTCTACGCTGTGCATGGTACCACAAGTGGCTGGAACTCAACTCATGTGGCTTTCATCTCCATCATCTGGTAGACCAGACCTGGCTCTCTCTTGGCCACCCCTATACCTCTCTCAGAGTCGCAGAGAATATTAGTCTCACCTCCCTTACCACTCTGGGACCATGGGAAACTCTCCGAGGAAACCCCAGACCGTTCTGCTCTATGTGTCAGGCAGCTTCTCTGGTGCAATGCTGGGTCTACCAGGGGTCCTCAAACTTTTTAAACAGGGGGCCAGTTCACTGTCCCTCAGACCGTTGTAGAGTGCACACTGCGGGCCCAGGACAAGTCGGCTGCTAAGCAGGACGGTCAGCGCGGCAAAAGCACCATTGGGCAGGATAAATGTGCTCAGCGGGAGGCATGCGGCCCGAGTGCCATAGTTTGAGGACGCCTGGTAAAGGATCTCTCCAAGGTTTGCCATCTCTTGGATTCCAACCAGGAAATAAGGCACAGGTCTCCTTTTTCTCAGAATCTGAAAAACCCACACTGCCAGGGCTTAGCAGGCAGAGGGAGTAGGAGAAGTGTGCAGGGGCTCCTTCTTGGGGACTCGGCAGCATCTAACTGTCTTGCTTTGCCTTAGAATCTCCTCTTGTATCCCAGCCAGGGGAATTTTATCTTATGTGGGCAGGAAAAAAAATTGGCTTAAATTGATCAAATATTCTTCCAAATCTTTTTTGTCTGAAGCCTGAAAGTCAGCTTTTTAAACTCAAAAGCCAAGAATTTGTCTCTTTTGTTCTCTGGTTCTGCTGTGACAGCCCTCCCTTGAGGCAAGGAGTGACTCATGGTCTAGCTGCCTGAATAGGGGAGGGTCAAGCGTAACAGGAAATCATGGGGAAAAACACATTGGTTAATACAATATTATTACAGTAAAATCAAATATTATTTTGCTACGCTAGGATTTCTATTCTCTTCCTTACCCTCTGTTACATAGAGATGAACCCGTCCTTTCTTACGAAGCCTTCTGCACCAGCTAGGGCTCCCAGGGATGTAAGTAATAGAAATCATCAACTCATTCTTGTGCACCCCCTCCCCCAGAGAAAATGAAATGCAGGTGCTAGGAGAAGGGGCGGGAAGGATGGGAGTCTGAGACAGAAATACGATCGTGCCTCATGAAAGTACCAAGGATGTGAATTTTCATCAGAACTATGCTTTCTCCGGTTTCTGCTTGTCTCTGCGTGTTGACTTAGCATACTCTCTTCATGGCTTTCTCTTCTTCTCTGTAGATGAGACTTAAATTGGTAGTCCTCCTCCTACCACGCTGAGATTGAAATCCTTTGCTCTGATATCTGGATTCTAATGATATCTGCATTCTAATGATGTCTGCATTCTAATGGAAGGGCTTCTGATTGGGCCAGCATGGTCAACAATCAATCAAGTGTAGCTGAGAGAGCCCTTAGAGGGAAGGAGAGGATCCCATTTTACAAAATGTTTGGGAAGTACTACCAATGGAGGAAAGGAAAAGTCTTGAAAAAACAGAGGCTGGGCAGATGATCCCTTAGATGTCCAGTTTACCATTCCCTGCAGGGAAGTGATTTCCTATTTATTGAACTACCCTGGTAGCTTATCTATACCTACCACACATAGCATTCTACTTATTTTGTATCTATTTATGAATATGTCTCTCTCTCCAAATAGACCACCAGCAAATTACATGCGAGAACTTAGCTCCCTTTCCCCACAAAGGCAAACACAGTGCATGTATATAGCAGGCACGATTTGAAAAAATATCCAGGTACCTTCAGTTATGTAGCATACTTGGAATTTTCTCCAGGCAGGGAAAGAGTTAAGAGGTTTTGCACTGTGTTCATGCACTTCTGACATGATATAAAACACTACAATTTTGGCTTTTCCATTTTAGCTGACATAGTTTAAGTTGATGAATATTTTGATTTGTGCCAGTCTCAGGCAGTTTTAAATGCTATCCCTGCAGGAGTCAAGAAGTCCAGTCATAATCATAACAATATGCTTGTCAGTCAAAAGCACCACCGGAAGATTGTTTAGGTGCAAAGAAAGTATTTTCCCCTGAAAGGAAACAGGGCAATTGAAATCACCTAGTTTTCAAGGCATTGAAGTCAAAACTGTTACCAGCTTCATGGTGTGAAAATCCAGGTCTGGGTACCCCCTTGGTCAGATTCCAGCATGTCCCAAGGCTATCCAGCCAAAAAGTTACAGTCTAAAGTTCAGAAGAAATTAGACTAAAGGAAAAGAACAGCGATCAAGGTTGATTTCCCCATCATTATTTGCAGGTCACTATTTCAGCAGGGAATGTATAATGAATTCTCTTCCATTTCTGCAGTCAATACACCTTGGGATAGATTTGCAGAGCCAACTAAATCAGAGCATTCATGCAATTATGCAGGATCTGGGCAAAAGAATGATTTTTTTTTTTTTTTTTTTTGTCCTGAATAGATGGAACAAATAAAACTTCAGGTAGAATTGACCTGAAGTTTATACCGTAGGAACTGTTTGCACTATAGCAAGTGAAATTTAAAAATCCACATAGAATTGGGTTCATTAGAAAAAGGAGAAAAGCCAGAAACCAGTGTGGGAGAAAGAAAGGAAGAAATGAACAGCCCAGAGAAATGGATTTCAACATTGGAGGCAGCCCAAAATTATTCAGATCTTCGAGTATATTGATGTCAGGACCTTGTTTTTTCAATGTTAGTGTGACCTTAACAATTCCAGCTGCTCAACAAATTTGCTCAGCAACTTCACCCCACTAGAGGAAAAGTAAAACTCAGATCTGGTATGCCCCTTCAAATTTTACTGCATTAATAGCAGTTTTTGGCATGGAGATGAACTGGTTAAATAAAAAGTTACTATAATAGAAAGTACACCTTTCACCCCCAAAGAATTCCATACACCCCATGCTGATATCAAAAGAATCTCCTCATGGGAAAGTGCAATGTGGAAAGCAGAGAGGAACAAAAATCTGGTGTTCAGAGTCCTCTGGGAGCTTCAGACAAATATGAAACAATGACTTCATGTAGTAGATAAATTTCTCACATTCTTCAACCAGTTTTATTGGCCTAATCCTCATGTATCCAGTTGTATGAACACCAAGCCTGCCCAAAGAAGAATCTGAGTGGGTATTAAAAAATATATTCGGGATGAAAATCTAATCATATATTGGTCTTTTTGTCCAGCAATTTACAAATGTTTTTTATTAGTTAGTTATTCCTGAGGTCATCTAAAAATATGTCCATGATTATCCTCTATTTCACAGATAAGAAAATGATCACTTCAAAAGGTGAAAACCTTTTAGATAGTAGAGCAGGAGGACATTGCTGTCATGATGTCTATGTCCAACTTCCCAAATTCTCTACTGCCCCGGGATGCAGTACAAACTGTGGTATGGAAGACACACCACAATTGTCCCAGCCCTCCCCCTTTTGGCTCTCTCTCCTAATTCTCTCCTATGAGAATCTTTCTTTTCATTTAAGCTATTTCTACTCATTGTCCCTAAATAGGCCGTGTACAGATCTGTCTCTGTATTTTCAGTCTATTTCTTTTCTCTCCTCTTGTCTATGCTCTGTCTGTCCTTCAGACTCAGCACCTCCATGAAATTCTCATGAACTTACCCAGCCCTTGGACAGGTACCACTCACCTGGCATCTTCCCAGTTGGCACTTAACCTAGTTTTTTTTGCCCTACACTATCTCTTATGATTTCATTAGTCTCTAAAAAACAGGCAGTATAGTAGAAAATATATAAGCTTTGAAATCAGACCGATTTGGTTTGGAATCCAGGCTGTTTCTCTAACAAATTGTGATAATTTACACTCTCTGAAGTTTTCTTTTCTTGGGTGTAAACTGGAAATGATAATATTTAGCTTAGAGAATTCTTGGGTGCATCAAATAGTTACTCATACAAATGCTTAGTGCTTACACTACAAAAAAAGTCAGTCAGGTTTTGTCTCTTGTGTTCACTGCTTTCCTTTTGGCAGTTCCTAGGACACAGTAGGTGCTCAGTTAATGCTTATTGAATGAATTAATGAATATTTAATACTTAACACACATTGGTTTTCTTCTCTTATTTTTTTTTTCTTTCATCTACTAGGATGTAGTTCTTTGGAGGACAAGGCTTGTGCATATACCTCTTGGTATATGCACTGCAAGGAGCTTTGATGGATGTTTTCTCATGAGTCCTTGGTTTCCCTATTAACTGGATAACTCTCAATAACATAGAAAAATCCATTTATCATAGCAGTTAACCCATTTGTCTATGAACCTCAATGCTACTTCTCACTAATGGAAGCAGTTGTAGAGTGAAAATAATAATAATCTTAGAAAAACAAGAAGCCAGAATAGGGCATTTGAAAAATATGGATTATTTATGCATCTTTTCCACCTACCTAGCTGGCTAAGTATACCATAAAACTTAAAAATAGAAGTCAAACTATCAATAGCAAAGGTATTGATGAAGGAAAGAAGAAAAGGAGAATGTAAGGGAGGAAGAAGGAAGAAAGGAAGATGGATGGGGAGAAGGACAGAAAAAGGAAGGAGAGAGAGAAAAAAAGAAGAACAACAAAGAAGGAAACAGATCTGTGAACATATTGCTGTTGCCTCGAGGTTGCATGTCTTCTGTTTGTTCCCAGGCCTCTCGTGACCATTCTGGCCCAGGCTGTGAACAGCCTCAGAGGAGTCTGAAATCCCAAAAGGATACTGTTATTTAGAGTCAGTAATCTCGTGACAGAATCTCTCTCTCAGAGACTATGCCAAGCCATCATACTATCAGCATCTTCTCTATCATAATAAAAAACTAGATCTGGGAGCCTAGAGAATCCAGAAGGTCTCTTCTTGATTTGAACCCAGGGACTTATCCAGATTTTTAAAAACCAAGTTCTCCAAAGGAGAGGTTGTGAAGCCAAGTACTAGAGAGAGAGCCTGCAGCAGTTAGCACAGGCTTTCCCTTGGCATACTAGAAACCACGTGCACCACTATGGACTTCTAGGGCTCCATTGAGGTGGGTACATGTTGCTTTGAAGAAAAAGAAGCCATTTCCATGCACATTTTTCCTGATTTATACACCAGCCCCTGAAGGTCCAGACAGGTTGGAAAAGGTTTGGTAACTGGAGAAGCGACAGGGAGGGAGAAAGTGTTATTTTGTCAAAGACTGCAAACTTGACTCTCACTTTAAATTCTTGCCTTGGGCAATGTGTATGTTACAGAGTTTAAATCATGTTAGTAGTTTAGGTCAGATTGAGGGTGAATGACTACACAGCTCTATGAATTGGGACTGGATTGTTTTGGTAAAAATATTTTCTAGATTGACCAAACATAAATCAGTTCTAACGAGGCACCTGTGATTACTGGCAGGTCTAATGCCCCTTACCACTCTCTACTCATTGTCATTCCTTTCCTATTTGTATTTTTTTCTAACCAGAAAAGCAGAAAGCAATGATAATTTAAAAAAAAAAATATCACACTCAGCCCAGATGAGAACAGAAGAGTCCAGAATGACACAGGTGCAGAGCACGGGACACAGGTAACTGCATGAGTCCTAGTAAGGAGGTCAGGATCAGGGAGAATCAGATGATGGATACAGGAGAGCTTTCCATCAGACAGCAGGGAATGGAAGTCCTAGATTTCAGCGTAATGTCCAAGAATTTACATCAGCTGTCACTTGGCAGCTGGCATTCCACCCTTCTGCCCCAGGGGGTCCTCCATGACTACACACAGAGGCGACTCATCTAGAAGCACTTCATCTTTCTCCTTCCCTTCCTCTTTGGCCTCACGATCTTCTTGGTTCAGGAGCTTCTAGTTCCTTATATTTTCAGGTGACGCTTATCTAAAATGATCACATTTAAAAACCAAACTTACATGAACAAGGCATTCAAATGTTGTATCTGCAACATGATGGTCTTTTATTGTGGCATCAACCCTAACAGAAGTAGCCACATTTTAAAACATTGTGAAATGGCTAAATACAGCTAATTAACATGTGCAAAAGTTGGAGTGAGAACACTTAAAATGTACTGTTAGCAATTTTTAAAAATAGATAGTTATTAATTGTAGTCACCATTATGTACAATAGAGCTCTTGAACTTATTTCTCCTACCTCACTAAAATGTTGTATCCTTTGACCACCATCTCCCCAACCCTGCTCCTCCCTCCAGCCCCTCGCAACCACTGTTCATTTGACTCTCTGCTTCTGAGTTCAACTTTTTTAGATTCCACATATAAGTGAGATCATACAGTATTTGCCTATGCCTAGCTTATGTCCCTGAACGTAATGTCTTCCAGGTTCACCCATGTTGTCACAAATTACAGGATTTCCTTCTTTTTTAAAGGCTTTTCTGTTATGTGTATATGTGCCACATTTTCTTTATCCATATTAATAGACTCTTAGGTTGATTCCATATCTTGGCTATTGTGAATAATGCCGAGTACAGTATCTCTTCAACATGTTTATTTCATTTCCTTTGAATAAATACCCAGTAGTAGGATTGCTGGATCATATGGTAGTTCTATTTTTAATTTTTTGAGGAATCTCCATACTGTTTTCCATAATGGCTGTACTAATTTACATTCCCACAGACAGTGAATAAGTATTCCCTTTTCTTCACATCCTTGCCAGCACTTATCTTTCATCTTTTTGATAGTAGCCATTCTAACAGGTGTGATGTGATATCTCATTGTGGTTTTAATTTGCATTTCTCTGATGATTAGTGATGTGCAGCATTTTTTAATATACTTGTTGGCCATTCATATGTCTTCTTTTGAGAAACATCCATTCAGGTCCTTTGTCCATTTTTAAATCATGTTATTTGTTTTCTTGCTATTAAGTTGTTGGGGTTCTTTATATATATTGGATATTAACCCCTTATTAGATGTATGATTTGCAAATATTTTTTCTCATTCATCATCACATTGATGACGAGAAAGATAACACCCTGTAATATTACACAAAAAAGCTGTGTAAATTTTTTTCTATGAAAAATTATATAATTACTCTCACCTTATGATTATACATGTGGCCTCTATTTTGGCCTGATTAACTGTGATATACGACTGTTCAGGGTAAATAAACAAAAAAGTATAAATGTTAGGTCTAAAAATTATGTGCGTCATATAGCTTAGTGTGTAACCTTAAGAGTTAAACCTGTTTAAGGTTTTTCAGAATTGGAGATGGTTTTAAAAGATTTAATCCACTACAGTGATCTCCTTTGACAAATTTCATTCTTTCAACATACATTTCTTGAATATCTACCATGTGTCAAGCACTATGATACTGGAGATACATCAATAAAATCAACAAAATTTGATCAATTGGCTGAAATAAAAGAAAGTATATTGACAGGCAGAAAAGGGTTGGTGAGAGGAGAGGAAGTAAATGAACAGCAATAAACAATGACACGTGCTACTTCTATGTATACTTAGTAATGTTTATACGAATGTGTCACATGTGAACAACAACTAGAATAAAACAGTGGTAATAAGTCAACTGACAGTGGGATTAATGTTGAACCTTAAATTTCCTGTCGTGTGATAATTCTGTTATTTTAATTGGGTTATAGTTCATTATTTTTATTTTCAAATTAAAATAACAGTCTTCCCTCCAACTTCTCAAAGAAAAGTTTAGGAGAAAAACAAAATCATAAGATTTTGTTTGGTGATCAGAGTTGGCATGGGTTTTTGACCTATCTTTACTAGGTTGTGGGGAATATGTTTATGACTACAAATACATCGTCTTAGTCTCCTTGATGTACAAACGATTATGCCATGCAACTGGAAAGGCTCCTCGGTTATTCCTGGATTGAGAAATTGTGACACAGATAATTCGAGATTTAAAGGGAAAAGTCATTAGTTCTGTCCTCATTCTTACTTAGATGACGTATATTGTTTACTCTTTCCTGCAGTCATTTTTTTTTCTGTTTTCTCAAGTTTAATAGTTACTGATAACTTCTCCATCATAATTTGAAAGTATCTGGAAGCTGCCTTTTACTATGAGTAGAGGGCTTGGAGTAAGGAGTCCTACTCCCAGCACATGCTATGTTTTCAAGTGTGGAGTTCTCTCTTGTATAACCACAGCTATAATCTGAAGAGAATTGGCTTTGAGCTTGTAACTTAAAAGTTCTAGTTAAGAAAGCTTAAGGTCATGGTGTTATATGATCATTTCTAAGGGGAAGAAAACAGCTCATAGATTAATTAATAGGCTTAGGATGTAGAAAAACAAGTAATAAAATAAAGTCTATTGTGGTACATCCTATTGGTAACTAGGCCTGGTCACCACAACTGTCAGACTGTGCCCTACCAAAGCACGGCAAGGACATGTAGCAAATAGTTACCACGATGCGGCTAGCTCGGATATAAAGCTGTTAGTCATTTTAACTCAAAAACTACATGAGAAAAATTGTCTTTGGTCCAACTTGTATTTCAGAACTTCTAACCTTCCCTCAATTCTCTCCTTTTCCAAATTTCCAACTAGTTCTAAAACTTCTAAGAGATGCCTCGCTAGTTCTTCTGAACAAATTCTCTCACACCACCATGCACTACCCGCCATACTCTCTCCTCTTCTGTCTCCTTTTAGTGATATTCCTGTGAAGACACATGAAGGTTCTTCATCAGAGCCACTGAGATACCTCCTGCCGCTCCTATTGCCACCCAGTGGTCCCCCAGGGCCACTCTGTGCCCACATTGTCCTACAGAGAGACCCCCTTCCCTGCTTGTCCTGAAAAACGTATTCGTGTCAACCTTTGTTACCAGGATCTTAAAAGACAGCTGATTTGCATTCCTAACTCCTCAGAGGGGTTTCTTATTTGTATACCATTTTTCTAAGATTCGGACAGTAGTTTATGCACGTTGTTGAAAAGACCAGTTTTTCAGATTTCATGCTGCTCTGCTGCACAGGCCTTCTAGAAAACATACTCGGATGCAAGGATTAACTACTGGTGCTTTA
This sequence comes from Mirza zaza, assembly GCA_008750895.1. Classification (NCBI taxonomy): domain Eukaryota; kingdom Metazoa; phylum Chordata; class Mammalia; order Primates; family Cheirogaleidae; genus Mirza; species Mirza zaza. The sequence goes on along the minus strand of VSMD01136127.1, from coordinate 8,165 downwards.
TTTGGGAGGCCAGTTAGAGTGAGGAAGAGAGAAGGGAGGAAGGGGCAATATCGCACTGGCCACTGCTTTGCAATGATAGCAGAGATATAAGCAGGGACGCAGGAGGTACACCCAGTAAGTAGGAGATTTGACTGATAGGCTATATTCTGCTTCAGGGCAGTCCATGGGTGCTAGGAAGAAGAGGGAATTTGTCTGGCCAGCTCCCACGTATTTCCTCTTTCCCATTGGTAGAGGTTTGCCTCCTAGGCACGACCTCCCCAAGCCTTCCAGATGACATCATTTTGGTGGCAGCTGGGCTATCAGGTACCACAGTGTGTATAGTATGTACATACTAGTAAACAGTGTGCCTCCGCTGTCCTGTTTATCCTAATCTGAACATGGTGGAAGGACACAGAAATTCTGCACATATGAAAGTCAGCTGAGGGCGGGAACTTGGCATTTGCAAATAAAGAGACTGCTCATCCCAGCAAGGAAGCCACCAGGCTAGCTGAGTTGATAGGCTGTGGCAAAGCAAGGCAGAGTAAGGGGGGCCCGGGAAGTGAGGGGCTCCAGGGAAATCCAGAGAGATGCTTAGGATGTGTCAGAACCCCTCCAAGTCCCTCCCCTCACTCCTCCATCTCCACCCCCCAATCTGTGATCATTCAACTGCCCCCCTCTGAACTCCATAATTCAGCACAAGACTTGATTTACTTTAAGATTTGTGCCACATAAATATGGCCTATTAAATTTTGACAAAGTATCAAGTATGGATCAGTAATGAAGCCATTGACCATATCTTTTTTGGGAAACTGAAGTGCCAAAATTTAGAACAGAATAATATTTCTCAGGGACTCATTACACACTTTCTCTAAAGATGAAAAAAAGGAAGTATCTGACATCTTATATCATAATCAAGATGGCACAGTGAAAACTACTAAAATAACCTAGAAAAACTCATTTCAATCCCTAAAATACCTCAGACTCCTTTAAAGAGAGGGAAAATGGATATTTAAATGCAAATAAACCAAAATAAAAACCAATACATGCTGAGGGATGGGACTGTTTAGCTCACACAGTGGAATGAAAAGTGGTTCGTGTTTGTTTGGGTTTTTTTAGTTTGTTTTATTGTTATGGTTTTAAGTTCTCCATGGTTAGAGCCCAAGCAATTTTCTTCTTTTCTATTATAAGTTGCTGGCAGGCTGGTAAAGATTTGTTTTCATTCTAATGTTTGAAGAAAAAGATCCTCCTGTTCCATATTCAAAGATAAAAATATCTCCCAGCTAACAAGATTGCCAATGCTGGGGCCAGGTTCCTTTTCAGGAATTTCCTTCCTGGACTTGTCTCTTTGATTCAAATTTCAATTGTTTTTCAGCTTTTCAAAAGTCAAAATATTTACCAACAAGGTTTGGTTTTATGATATTGCATCTCCTTTGGCCTGTTGTGACAGTTACATCAGATTGGCTGACACTGAACAGGGGGAAAGCCAAAAGAAAACTTCTATGCCTCTGTGGGGGAAGGGAAGAAGGAAGGAAGGAAGGAAGGAAGGAAGGAAGGAAGGAAGGAAGGAAGGAAGGAAGGAAGGAAGGAAGGAAGGAAGGAAGGAGGGAAGGGGCATGAATGAGGAATAAGTCTTGACTATTTGACATGTTCATCAGAATTTCAGGTGCAAGTCCTGAGTATCCAAACAGAGGGGAAAAGTGTAAAAGTTGAAACACCTATGTTTCTTTCTTAGAATATAATTCATTTTGGCAAAAACCTGTTGTCTTCCATGGCCATTACAAAACCTAACTTCTTATTGCCACTTGATAAGGATAAAACAACAACAATAAAACACTTCCCAATGGTGTTTCATTGGGAACTGTGCTCACTATGTATTTGTGGCTTGGGTTCATATTTTTAAAAGGATTTGGCAAAATAACTAAATGCTTTTGCCTACTTTCCCTCTATGCCATCCAAAGAATTAATAAACTGATCTTAATAAACTGATATCAGAGAAATTTGGCAAGACACTTAATGATAACCGCAAATTAATGCATAAGGAGGGAAGAAATCATCTTTCTGTAGTTTATGTCTAATCTCAATTCCTAATATGTGAACATTGAATGCTTAGTAATGCCAGAGCTGGGAATGGTGTTTAAGATGGGATGAACTGGCTGTAGGGTGAAGAGAGAGTGTCAATCATTTCAATACATAATCATTTCAATACATATCATTTCAATACATATTTTTTCTGACAAGAATGACAACCTTCTGAGGCCAGAAAGCACAATCCAGCCCCAAATGTCAGCACTCCTCAGGGAACAAGGAAGTTTACAATAGGAAAACATTTTCATCCATGGACTAAACCTCAAGCACAGTGTAATATTTGTTAGGTCTTCCTTCTTTGTTGAAACTATCCTTAGACATGAAGAAGGATTATTATTTGATATGAAACGAAGGCAAAACTAACATTTAAAGAGAGCCCATTACTTATCAGGCAGTCTACTAGATGCTTTACATATTTGTAAATATGTAAATACATATTTACATATATGTAAATACTAATGCTTTACAAATATGTAAAGCACCTAGTAGACTGCTAGTCTTCATTATTTCTTTAGTTTTCATGATATTATTTCTTTAGTCTTCATGATAATTGTACCTGGTTCTGTTATTATCTCCAATTTAGGGATAAGGAAAGTATGGGTTTAGCAGGACCATAATTAAGTGTCTTCTCTAAGGTCACATATCTAGTAAGAGAGAAACTACAATAAGATCCGCCAGAACAGACCGTATATTTGTCTTGCAGTGGACAGGGTGGTGCACTGCCCAGATGACCCCCACATGACCCCTCAGGACTGTGGCACTTCCATGGCCAGCTGCCAGAAGAGTTGGCTGCTAATGGCTTACTGGTGATTCTCTCTCCAAGAGCTGCCCTAGGCTCAAGAGAGCAGCCTTGTCAATGTTTCTTTCTTTGGGGTGAGGGGGACAAGAGCCTGCAACGAAAGACCACAGTTGTGCCTCAGTTGGGATAACCTGGGGGCAAAACTTCCCATAGGATCTGCAGAGACCTTCACTGTGACACTGTCACAAGCCGACCTTGAGTTGTGCCCAGACCTGCTTTCTTGATTCTCTTTTAATTCTTGTCCTCAAACACGCTCTCTAACAGACTGATACACACATCTCCATTTTAGAGTCTATTTCCTGAGAAGCCTGACCTATAACAGCCTTCTGGGGCTGGAATACACGTAAAAAGAAAAAATCTAACTGGTAGGACACAGGAAAAATTAAAACAACAACAGCCAAGAAACAATCTGCCCCATCATTTCCATATAGTAGCTCCAGTATTCTACATAGGGATACCCAGAAGCGACACTGTTATTACAGGTAGAACTTCATAAATCGTAGGATATTCTTCTTGGAAACAAAATGAATGTTAAGGAGACTTCTTGAGCCACCCATGCCTATCCACTCCCATACTGCAGTTTATAAAATGAATGAGGTTTAGAAAAAGTAACTAACTTGGCCATGGTCACCCAGCTATTTGGGAGAATTGGACCCAGTGCTGAATCCAAGACATCACAATAAAACATGGCCAAGGTCATAGCAAACTTTTAGTCTGATTAAAATGAAATGCTTTTATGAAGCATGCTATGTGCAAGAAAGTACTTAAGTCAAAAAATGCTAGGTTTCATATCCCAATTTTAGAGTTAGTGATATATAACTACTACCCTTAAAAATATAATAAATGAATTCTCGACATCATACATAGAAGCAAACATTACTTGTCTTCTGCTTGAACTGGATCATACTTGACTACTCATTTTAACCAAGTAGTGTCTGCTATATAGTCACTTGAAACCGTTGTAATTCACACAGCTTCAAGCAACACATTTTCTCTCTTCCTGTCATCCTGTGCTAATTTTAACTTAAATTTTACCACATTATATGATAAATGGTTTATTTTCCTTAAGAGGCACAATTTCAAGTGTGCCTTCCAGAGCCCCGGGAGTTCTTTCTCACTTTAATTAGCTTGGTTTACAAATGGGGGTCTTGAAAAATGATTCAGTAGCAGAAGTGAAAACCTTCCCCTCCACGCCACGATTCTGATCCACTATTCTCCACCCTCCCCGCCCCCCCAAAAAAATCTGATCCTCCATCAAGAGGTGAAAGGCCCGTGGCCTTTTGTTTCATGGGATGGATTAATGTAGCTGGGTAGCTTGGAGCGAGAGAGGGCTGTCCAAGCTGTAACACGCTGGACGTGTTGAGAGTGCATGGTTATGTAACACCATATTTTTTAATGCAACTGACAGTCTGTCTTGAGATTTAAGTGTTTTTTGACAGTTTTTATGCACCTGTTAATTCAAAGCTCTTAACATATGCCAGTTAAAAAGAGCCAGGCACTAAAACATCTAGCTGTAGATGCTAAATATGGCTCAGCTGCGATCCCGGGCCGGCAGGCAGGCAGGCAGGCGGGAAGCAGGCAGGCTGAGGAAACCAGTTCTTCCCTCCAGGATGGAAGTCAGCTGTGGCCTCCTCCCTGCGACATGGACAAACCGTTTTGATTGAGGTGGGGTAGTTGGAAATGCCATTTGATTTCTAAAGGAACAGTTAGCAGGGCCAACTTGGGTCCTCAGTGCGGTTGGTTACCCTGGAGAGTGTTCTGTTGTGCTCAGAGGAAGAACTCGGGCTTGGACAGACACGTATGCCCACCTATCATGGGTGCTCACGGTGGCACTCGCCTCCTTGGGCGTGTTTAGTACAGTTCTCCACCACCCCGCTCCACAGCTCCCTCCCATGCTCACCCACGCATGCCCAGCAAAAGGAGGGCAAATGCCTACATTTTTCCAATGCTGACTCCATGGTTTTTAAGGAATAAGGCCGTGGCTTTGCCTGTAACAGAAAGAGCAGTATTTCCGGGGCAAATAAAGAAATAATTCTCATCAACCTTAAATATTGATGATTAAGGTATATTCATTTTAGCACTAGCCTCTGGCCAAAAGATAAATGATCTCTCTATGCATACCAAGTACCTTGCAGTCAAAGCCCCAGACCAGGACAGGATGGAAGCTGAATAAGCATTCTGCTTTTACTGGTTCTGTGAGACTATATGGAGCAAGGTGTGGATTTGATACATTTCAAACATCTGGTGCACTCCACTTTTGAGGTTCCAGAAAAGTGCTATCCAATAGAAATATAACACAAGCTACAAATGTAAGCCATGTATATCATTTAACAATTTCCAGTAGCCACATTTAAAAAAGTAAAAGGAAACAGGTGAAAATAATTTTAATAATGTATTTAACTCACAATCAAAATATTATCATTTCAATGTGTAATTAATTAATGAGGTATTTTACGTTCTTTTTCTCTTTTCTTTTCTTTTCTTTTTTTTTTTTTTCCTTTTGACTACATCTTTGAAATCCAGAGTATATCTGCACTTACAGCACATCTCAATGTGGACCAGCCACAATTGAAGTTCTTGATAGCCACATATAGCAGGGCCAATCCTAAAACATCAGCCCTGAAAATTTTCCAACGAATGAAAACTTAATGACCCTGGAGAAGATTACTAGAAACCAATTAATGGCCAGGGAACTTGTAGAGAATTCAGCAGCATTTTCTTTTCTTTTTCTTTTTAACCCCATATCACAACACATTTTTCCCCCCTATGCAATTGTCTAAGTGTTCCTCTCGACCTCACAGTGATGATCATCAGATTCAAAGTAAAAAACTATAGAAAAATAGAGCTTTCAAAAAGTGAAATGAGTTAGCTAGTTGGAAAAGTGAGTTTTGTGTCATCAGAGTATTTGAGCACAGTCTAAACGACGACCTGTAGTGACTCTGTGATGGCGTCTGTGCCGCGTGATTGAGTAGCACAAGACAGTGTACACCCTGGCTAAGAGCTTGGGATTTAGCCAAATAGACCTGTGTCTGAACCTCATCACCATTATCAGTGTAGTGGCAAAAGTTTTACCATTTTGAGTCTTCATTTCCTCCTTTGTAAAATAGAAATAATTATTTCATGAAATTGTTATAAGAAATAAGTGAAATAATTTATCAATAGCTCACACCACAATGCTAAAAAAGATATCACATTATGATTATTATTATTATTACAACAGAAAAAAATACTGTCTATGGGTATTTGGTACTAAAGGTGATTTTCAAAGGACATTCAACATTTAGTACATTGTCCATCATGTCTCCTATAACTTCTACGACTATACAACTTTGTCATGATCTGATAAATCTAGTTATGGAATAGCAAGATCGTCAATTATTAAAGAGAATTGACAACTGGACTTTAGAATATTTGCAACAAAATATTTCACTGCAAACGTTCTGTTTTGTTTTTATGGTAGAAAAAAGATCTAACTTTTATTGAGTATTGAGGGTTTTTTTTGTTGTTGTTGTTGTTGTTTTATGTTACCAAGCATTCTCTGTATCTTATCTTAAAACTCCCTCGATATGATGCTTATTTTGAAGGTAAGGAAATTGAGGTTCTCGAAGGTCAAGGGTCATGGAGTTAATATATTGTACAGTTAACATGTGAATCCAGATCTGTCTGACTTTAAAGCTCATGCTATTTCTACTACACGGAAGGGACCCGATTTAACTTTTACTTATCTGGAACTTTCAATCGATAGTAGAAATCAATATAAATAGTATTTCAATCAATACTACAATATGGACTTCCTGACTGCTTGTTTGACTGTGGTTGAAATGCCTGTCCTCTAGCTGCCACTGCCTAGCCCAGAAAAGGGTAAGTACTGTACCTGCAGATCATCACTGTTGTCCACATCACATCTGCTTTGACTTTATCTTCTTACTGCACCACTGATAGTTTCAACCTTTTGAGGAGCTCACTTGTGATGTGAGAAATACTGGAAATGAGGACATGATAAAGCATATATTTTGAGAGACTTCTCTCAAAGGCACAGGGAAGTCAGGTGCTACACGAATGTTCTCAGGGGAAGAATGGTGGTTACCCTGGAGGTGGGAGCCATCATCACAGTGACTTCCCAGGTGTGTCTGTCCTGACACGACTTGGTTAAGGTTGGTGCATGGAGGTGCAGACACTCCATTTGGAGTGCAGGGGCAAGGGAGAAGCACAGAAAATACATGCTTGTATGCTGCCCTTTGGGACAATCATTAGTGTTGTTCTTACAGTTAGTCACTACCCGTGCCTTTGTAACATGTCTATCAAAACAAAAGTTATGTCTATCAAAACAGAAGTTTCTGGCAGCTGTTCTGAGTGAGGGTCTTGGCTTCATCAAGCAAAGATTGCAGGGAGAGGTGCAAATAAGAATGCCCACATTGTTGCCTTGGCTTTGTGAGCTGTTAAACTCTCCCAGTGCTTTGATTAAAAGGGCAGAGGGAAATAATTCAGTTCAAACTGCATTCGTATTTCTTATCCAAAGGGTATTTAATTTGGTATAAGCAAACTTCCCTGTTTTTCTTATGTTTGCTCATTCCAGAAGAACTGTTTCTACAAATTATATATAATTACCCTCCTGGTCAAAGGTGAGGGGGAAATTAGCATCACAATGGCGAATTTCTCTCGGGTGTCGCCGACTCGCACAGTTCCACGGATGATTTGAGTGTGTTAAGCCTCTGCTTACAAGCAGGAAAAGTTCAGCAGAGCCCATGAGGACAGCATTAAAAATTCCTAATCGCAGACAAGCATTTCAGACATTCATTACCACACAAGCCATCAGTGGATTAGATCTAATAAGCCAAATATTTGCAGACCTCAGCCCGGGGGCTGCTTAAACTGCTCAAAGTAATGCAGATTGAAATCGGCCCACTTTGCACTCTGCCTTCTTTTGAAACTACTCTGTTTTTGTTACAGTAGACTAAATGAAACAAGCCCAGTGGTCCCCTATCCCCTCCTAAGTGAGTGCTACGAAGCTAGTTGAATGACAGTAGACCCAGACATTTGGGTTTTAGTACTCTATTAAGTTAGAGACTATTGAAAATGATTCAGTGATGTAGATCAAAAAATTTTTTTAAAAGTCTAATAAATTAAAGGAGGTAGACTTTTTTGGGGGAAAGTTGGGGGTGGTCTCTCCACATTTTAAAAGAAGGAAAATAACTCATCTTTTTCAGCAGAAAGAATTTGCAAAATATCCTTCCAGAAATAAAAATGAAAAACTACACACATACATAAACACACACACACACACACACACACACACACACAC
>VSMD01136125.1:0-22028 GCA_008750895.1 Mirza zaza | reverse complement strand
ACTGCGGGGCAGGGCTCCGAGGCCAGTCCCTCCCGGCCACCGCCGGACAGGGCTCCGCGGCCAGTCCCTCCCGGTCACTGCGGGGCAGGGCTCCGAGGCCAGTCCCTCCTGGCCACCGCGGGGCAGGGCTCCGAGGCCAGTCCCTCCCGGTCACTGCGGGGCAGGGCTCCGAGGCCAGTCCCTCCTGGCCACCGCGGGGCAGGGCTCCGAGGCCAGTCCCTCCCGGTCACTGCGGGGCAGGGCTCCGCGGCCAGTCCCTCCTGCCAGCCCCAGCGACTGACGGCCGGCCTCGCCAAGCCGGCCAGAGTCCCGCCCCACCGTGGGCTGAAGCGGGAGGAGAGAGAGGGAATTTGAGGGACAGGCACCGGCCTTTCCACAGGTCTCCCTCCGCCCACCCGTGACCTTGAGAGCCGCAGGCCACCACCGTCCAGCCGCGAGCGGTCCAAGCTTCCCGGGAAGGGAGGGGGAAGCAGGTGGCAGACAGAAGGCAAAGCGAGAGGCAGCGCGCCTGTGGTACCTAGAACCAACCGGCTCCGGGCACCCGTCCTGGGCCAGGCTGCTGTGGCAAGCGGTACAGGCAGCGCTGCAGCTCTGACCGGGAGAAGAGCCGGAGAGCAGCCCAGACCCAGCCGGCAGGCACAGCCCGGCGGGTATTCCGCTTTTCTCCAGACTTCCGATCTTTTGACCCCTTCCTCGGCCTCCTCCTGCATTTTATACCCTTGGTAGGGCTCAAAAAGCGTCCAATCAACTATAAGCTTTAACATCCAATCAGCAGCAAGCTTTAACATCCAATCAGCAGCAAGCTTTAACATCCAATCAGCAACAGTGGGATCCAAAAATTACCCAATCAAGATCACGAGAGCAGCGAGGCCAGAAACAGGAGGCTGCCCAGCACCAAGCAAGGCCTGGACCTCGGACCTCAGCACGCGGTCCCGGAAGCAGCCGGTGGCACATGGGCCGAGGGCATTCCAGCACCCGGGCCCCCTGGCGGCTCTGCCCCGGCGGGCCCCAGCAGCGCGCCCCCCAACCGGCCACGCGCAGCGCCGGCCGTGGATATGCGGAGCGACCGGGAGACGGCAAGCGCCACGTCATTTTCCGCACCAAGGTCACCTGGGCCGACTGCATTTCCCTGTCTGGCTTGCACAGGACGACACGCTGTGTCTTTCTAGCAGGCTCCATCTCCACTGCCACCAGCTTCAGCAGATTTAATCTGTTGCCTGCGATCCACAGTCCTGATTAGAGGCCGGGGGAGGCAGCTCACGCCTGTCATCCTAGCTCTCTGGGAGGCAGAGGCGGGAGGATCGCCCAAGGTCAGGAGTTCTAGACCACCCTGAGCAACAGGGAGACCCTGTCTCTACTAAAAATAGAAAGAAATCAATTGGCCAACTAATATATATATAAAATATTAGCCGGGCATGGTGGTGCATGCCTGTAGTCCCAGCTACCTGCGAGGCAGGAGGATCGCTTGAGCCCAGGAGATTGAGGTTGCTGTGAGCTAGGCTGACACCACGGCACTCACTCTAGCCTGGGCAACAAAGTGAGACTCTGTCTCAAAAAAAAGAAACAAACACCAAAGTCTTGATTAGAGCAAGAGCACATGTCAGTTGTTTAGTAAATCTTTGCAAGTTGATTGAATATATTCCCGATTGATTCCCACAGATCTCTCTTCAAACAGCATTGGTGAATCTTCTGTTTAGCATCTTCCACTGCGTGCTTTATTTTATTGAGACAGAGTCTCACTCTGTTGCCCAGGCTAGAGTGAGTGCCGTGGTGTCAGCCTAGCTCACAGCAACCTCAACCTCCTGGGCTCAAGCCATCCTCCTGCCTCAGCCTCCCCAGTAGCTGGGACTACAGGCATGCGCCACCATGCCCGGCTAATTTTTCCTATGTCTATTTTTAGTTGGCCAATTCATTTCTTTCTATTTTTTTTTTTAGTAGAGGCGGGGTCTTGCTCTTGCTCAGGCTGGTCTTGAACTCCTGAGCTCTCAAATGATCCTCCCGCCTCGGCCTCCCAGAGTGCCAGGATGACAGGCATGAGCCACCGCACCTGGCCCACCTGGTGCTTTACGATAAAAACTTCTGATCGGATGACTTGTCCATCGGCCGCCTCCAGGCTCAATATCGCAAACACTGGGCCACGCAGAGACCGGCTGGCACGCAGACACCCACACGCCTCGGTGCACATCTCTGCAACTGGGCGTGTCCGGTACACTGAGCCTCTCGCCCCGAAAGCGAAGAGAACGATGAAAAATAAACAGGATGTATAGTCGACAGCCTGGATGGCATCTCTGTGACAGCTCTCGGCCTCCAAGCCACACTCAACCAGGCCCTGCCACCAGGCCAGCTGCACCAGGGCTGAGGGTGCAGTCCCAAGATTACTCAGCACAGGACGCCTGTTCCAGAACGGGGCTCAGCCATCTGCAGCCCGAGAGTCAGATCTGGCCCATGGCCTGCTTTTGTAAATAAAGTGTTATTGGAACACGGCCAAATCCATTTACTTCCCCATTGTCTGTGGATTTTTCTGCACTACAACGGCAACCGTGAGTAGCTGCAACAGAGACCACAGGGCCCACACAGCCCAAAATATTTACTCTCTGGCCCTTTACAGGAAGAAGTTAGCATATGTAGAAAGCGCCAAAAAAGTGTACTGCGCAGAAAAAACAGTACCTAGGTGAATGAGATCAGGAAACAATGGATTAAATAGACTTCTTTCTCTACAGGACTTATCAGAACCTTTAATGGAAGGAGGTGAGCTATGAATGTCTAAGGAGGGAGCACACTAGAATGTTTCCTGCCTTATTCAAACACAGACATCTGGAGGGACGAGTGTTTCAAAGTCTAGTGACAGTCATCATCTGTAAATTAGAGGTGACAGTCACCCCAACCCCGCCCATACCACGGTGCAGCTAGGAAGGTCAAATGCAGCGCGGTGTGAGCTGCTGTGAAGACCACAGGGCAGACGGGGACGGTCCCTTCAGCCCGGTTACGCATCAGATGTTCCAAACGCGCTCTCTCCACTCCCCAGGACAGACACATGGCCGCGAGGAGCCGGGCGTTTCCAAGAACCTGCTGAGTCCCGAGAGCCGTCCTGGCCCTCGGAGAGGCCCGAGGCCGCGGCTCAGTGGAGGGCTGCTGGGAGGGCCCATTTGCTCCCATTACACAACGCCAATCAGCCCTTTTTTTTTTTTTTTTTTTTTTTTTGAAACAGAGCCTCACTGTGTTGCCCGGGCTAGAGTGAGTGCCCTGTCGTCAACCTCACTCACGGCAACCTCAGACTCCTGGGCTAAAGCGATCCTCCTGCCCCAGCCTCCCGAGTAGCTGGGACTACAGGCATGTGCCACCACGCCCGGGTAATTTTTTCTATGTATGTTTTTAGTTGGCCAATTAATTTCTTTCTATTTATAGTAGAGGTGGGGTCTCGCTCTTGCTCAGGCTGGTCTCGAACTCCTGACCTAGAGCAATCCGCCCGCCTCGGCCTCTCAGAGTGCTGGGATGACAGGCGTGAGCCACCGCGAGCCCGGCCGGGCCACAGGTACTTTTTAGGGGAGCTGCAAAGGCATTTCCGTGGCCTCTGCCTCCCCAAACGCCCTGCCCCTGCGGAGCCCCCGTTGCCCGCCCCTCTGCTAGCCGGGTGACTTCCTCGGTGGCGCATTAAGGGTGCCCGGGACGGAGCGGCACGTTAGAAACAAACCGCGACCCACATTTATCTGTAAATTCTGAACTTTGCCGCTTGAAACCCTTGGATTCCAAAGAGTTATAAGCTGCCTGAAGACAGGGTGCAGTAAATATTATGCTGTCGCCTCGCTGTCATCACTTTTATCTCCTTGTTTTTTGTTATTATTTCAGGAAATTAAGAGAGTGCAAACATTCTGGTTACATTTTATTTTTTAGCCTCTCCCTGGCAAGGGTTAGAGGCCTGCCCTTCCCCCCACAGTGCCAGCCACCAGGCTCGCTGCACCCCTCAGTTGTGAGTCTACCCCCAGCGCCCCGAATCCCTGGAGGATATCAGCACCGCCGCGCCCACCGGGCGGTGCCAACCTGACGGCGGGCACACGTGGAGCCCATTCTTCCCGCCCTGTGTCAGCTCACGTCGGATGGCGGGCTCACGCTCGACCCAGGAGAATAGAAGTGGCACTAGATCGCCGTCGTTTCTTAGACTTGAATTTACAGGACGTCGATAAATGTGGGATTATTCGCAATCCTAAACAACTGGGAAAAGTTTGGTTTTTAATATGCTAATAAGAATGGAGATAGGCTGCTTTTTGGATGAAACCCAGCACGCTTAAGGGCAAAAAAATAATAAAACGGTAAACAAAATTGTAAGTAAATTTTTTTTTAATTTTTTATTAAAAATTAAAAAAAAAAAAGAATAGGCAAGCCGTGGTGGCTCACGCCTGTCATCCTGGCACTCTAGGAGGCCGAGGCGGGCGGATTGCTCGAGGTCAGGAGTTCGAAACCAGCCTGAGCAAGAGCGAGACCCCGTCTCTACTATAAATAGAAAGAAATTAATTGGCCAACTAATATATATAGAAAAAACTAGCTGGGCATGGTGGCGCATGCCTGTAGTCCCAGCTACTCGGGAGGCTGAGGCAGGAGGATCGCTTGAGCCCAGGAGTTGGAGGTTGCTGTGAGCAAGGCTGACGCCATGACACTCTAGCCTGGGCAACAGAGTGAGACTGTCTCAAAAGAAAAGAAAAGGCGTTAGTGATATGCAGGGCAGACCCTGCCCCATCTCTGAGAAATGAGGCAGGGCCCAGGGTCGGGGAGGGGAGCGCAGTGGCATCTGCTGCCCAAATGACTCCGTAGGGACTGGAACTCTACATGTCCATGCTGAGCTTCTTCAACGAGTCCTGCTTTCCTCTGTCGGAAAGCAAGAGTTTTACTTTTGTCATGGGAATGCATTGTCTTCTGCAGGGCTGCAGAACCCTCATGTGTCGCCCACAGCAAGTCGCCCTCTGATGGATGACCTTTCAGCGGCCCTGTCACCCAGCTCCCAGCGCCTCCTATGCCCGGGACATCCAGGCTTCCCGAGGCTGCCTCCCTGTGTCTTCAAGACAGCCCTCCTTGCTAGAAAGGTCCTCTAGACACCAGACTTCTATCAAAACAGCCCAAAATCAGATTAGGGTTTTTAGCAGCTGCCCCCTCCCCTGCGGTGACTCACACCAAAATCCATTGTCAAGGAGAACCTCCACCTTGCCTTTTTCACAGGTGCGGCCGCCGAGCACGCCTCTCCCGGTCTGCACTTGGCCAGCGGGGTTTTCACATACAAATGCAAGACTTTTTCCTCATTAATTTCAGCCCACCTACATGTGGGGGTGAGGCAGCCACCTGCTCACAGGTACAAATCTTTCCTAATTTCCTAAATTGTTTTTCTTTTTTTTGAGACAGAGTCTTACTCCGTCATCTGGGCTAGAGTGCCGTGGCATCAGCCTCACTCACAGCAACCTCCAACTCCTGGGCTCAAGCGATCCTCCTGCCTCAGCCTCCCGAGGAGCTAGGACTACAGGTGTGCGCCACCATGCCTGGCTCATTTTCTTTTTCTGTATATTTTGGCCAATGAATTTCTTTCTATTTTTAGTAGAGACGGGGTCTCACTCTTACTCAGGCTGGTTTCGAACTCCTGACCTCGAGCAATCCGCCCGCCTTGGCCTCCCAGACTGGATACCTCTTTGAGGCTGGATTATTATTATCTTCACTTTCCAGACGAGAACAGTGAGGCTGAGAGAGAGGAAAAGATCTCCCCAAAGCTGCACAGCCAGAAAGTAGCTGCGAACCCTGCTCAACTCAGTGCCCGCAAAACCACACTCCCAGTGACCAAGCCTGCCTCGGTTTCCCAGCATTCTCAAGCTGGATGGCCTCGCTCACATCCTCATCCAAAGACGCAATGAAAAGATGAGCAGGCAGAGAGGCTTTGGGCATGCCGCTAGAAACTTCACCCGGGCTGACGACGGTCTCTCTGTGCAAGAACCAGAGCCCGCTCCATCCTGGTCCCATCTAACGGTGCCATCAGGGCGGCCTGTGCTTTGAGAACCGGTACGGGAGAGGAGAAGAAAGTGCAGAGTGGGCTGGGCACGGTGGCTCACACCTGTCATCCCAGCACTCTGGGAGGCCAAGGCGGGAGGATCACTGGAGGTCAGGAGTTCAAAACCAACCCGAGCAAGAGCAAGACCCTGTCTCTACTATAAATAGAAAGAAATTAATTGGCCAACTAATATTTATAGAAAATTAGTCGGGCATGGTGGTGCATGCCTGTAGTCTCAGCCACTCGGGAGGAGGCTGAGGCAGGAGGATCGCTTGAGCCCGGGAGTTGGAAGTTGCTGTGAGCGAGGCTGACGCCACGGCACTCACTCTAGCCTGGGCAACAAAGCGAGACTCTGTCTCAAAAAAAAAAAAAGAAAGTGCAAAGTGGTAGCCATCCATGAGAAAGGGACCAGGGGACCAGAGAGCCAAGGCTGCCTCCCTTCTCCCTGGCTGCAAGTCCACCCCGGGCTCTGTGACTGACGTGTCTTCCTCCCGCCCATTCAGACGACAATTCTATCAGGGTCTTGGGGGTAACGGAGCCCCCCCAAGCTGAACCCATGTCATCCTTCCAGCTGTGTGAAGCAACTGGAAGTTTTCCCACGTCCAGGGGAAATGAGGGACTTGGGGGCTTATCGGCCGAGGTCTGGCGTGGAGGCCAAAGACGGCCTTTGTCTGAGTTGTCCCAGGGCTCTGAAAAACAACAATGGCGAAGCCGGTTTTCCAGGGGGGCATTCCCATTTCTTGGGAGACTTTTCTCCGGGAGTGTCAGGATTCGCCTTTTCACAATTTCTATTCATTCGCCTTCCGGCCCCCCCCCCCCCCCCCCCCCCCCCCGCCTCCCCCCGGAAACGGCCTCCACGCGCCCGACGGCAGCGAGGAGGTTGAGACGGGTCTGTCTCTTTGGAAAACTCGGCCATTCAATTTTCCTTGATGAAGTCCCTTCCTGTGCTCCTAGCAATGCCGTCTCTGTTGTGGACGACTTGGATGGCTTCTTTGCTTTATTCCTTTAAAAGCAGAAGCGGAAGATGTCGTTTTCTGGAAGGCTACCCGGATATTTTTACAGGCCTCCACCGATCTGTGCATGGGTTTTGGGGTTTTTTTCTCTCCTTGATGGCTATTCCAGAACTCGCTTTGCACGCCTCGCGCGTGGCGAGCCGAGCACCAGCACTCGGGAGTGGGTGAGGCCAGGCCTGTCCTGTCTCCGCGCCGCGGGCCGCCACGACCAGCCCACAGCCAGCCTAGGCCGCCCGCGGCGCGGGGGGGGGGGGGGGGGGGGGGGGGGGGGGGACAGTGACCGTCCCTGCAGGGGCTGCAGCGCTCGGCCGCACGCACGCCTCGTTTCATCCTCACCGCCGCCGCCCCTTAAGGGAGATCGCGCCCCGTTTCGCAGACGAGGGGGCTAGGAGGTGAGGTGCAGATGCGATTTGCCCAAAAGAAGAGACGAGAGGTGGAAAATCGGGTCTCATGACTGCAAATCCCAGATCCTGGCCACAGCACCGCCGTGACAGCCGTGGTGTAAACACGATAGATTAAAAGGCAGTGCTTGGCCGGCGCGGCGGCTCACGCCTGTCATCCCAGCACTCTGGGAGGCCGAGGCGGGAGGATCATCTGAGGTCAGGAGTTCGAAACCAGCCTGAGCAAGAGCGAGACCCCGTCTCTACTATAAATAGAAAGAAATTAATTGGCCAACTAATATATATAGAAAACATTAGCCGGGCATGGTGGCGCACGCCTGTAGTCCCAGCTACTCAGGAGGCTGAGGCAGGAGGATGGCTTGAGCCCAGGAGTGTGAGGTTGCTGTGAGCTAGGCTGACGCCACGGCACTCACTCTAGCCCAGGCAACAGAGTAAGACTCGGCCTCAGAAAAATAAATAGAATAAAACAAACATCATTTCCCATCAGTAAGAACCATCAAGCCCCTTTTATGCACACCCAAATACACAAAGACACACTCCTTGCTATCTTTTTTTCTTAATGCAATTATAACACGTGCACACACTCTGGATGCTTTTCTTCCCCCTCACTCAGCAGTAGTCTGCTTGATTATTATTATTATTTTTGAAACAGAGTCTCACTCTGTTGCCCAAGCTAGAGTGAGTACCGTGGCGTCAGCCTAGCTCACAGCAACCTCCAACTCCTGGGCTCAAGCAATCCTCCTGCCTCAGCCTCCCGAGTAGCTGGGACTACAGGCATGTGCCACCATGCCTGGCTAATTTTTCCTACACATATTTTTAGTTGTTCCACTGATTTCTTTCTATTTTCAGTAGAGACAGGGTCTCACTCTTGCTCAGGCTGGTCTCAAACTCCTGACCTTGAGCCATCTTCCCGCCTCGGCCTCCCAGCGTGCCAGGATGACAGGCGTGAGCCGCCGCGGCTGGCCTGGCCCACTGCATTGTCAGCATCTCCACCATTCTGTGTTTCTGGCAGACAGCAGCAGGGCCTCTGCCATTTTTGGAGCAGAGTTTCAGCAGCGACACTGCGCCAAGGATGAGATCCAGCAAGACAGAGACACGCCAGGTGGTGGGGCCTGAACCGGGAGGATGGGGCTGCGGACAGAGTCCCCGGGCAGCTGAGGGTCAAGGGACAAACAAACTCAAAACACCACAGCCAGGCAAAAGGTCAGGAGTCCAGATGGTCAGGGCAAGAGGCCAAGGGGTAATCAATTATCACATCGCCAAAAGCCAGGGAGTGACTAGTGTTCTGCCTCAGTTTCCCCAAGGTGATATACCTTTGGGAGACCCATGAGATCCTGTCTGGAGAGGCCACGGATCAAAGTAAAGGCAGTGTGACTACCGTGTTTCCCCCGAAATAAGACAGGGTCTTATGTTTATTTTTCCTCAAAAAGACACCCTAGGGCTTATTTTCAGGGGATGTGTTATATATTTTTTAAGTACGGCACAAGCATCTACATTGATTCAAATAGAGTGAAGCCGTCTTCTTCTGGAACATCATCCTCACTCTCCACACCCCGAATCCCATCCCGAATGTCTTGCGACTCTGTTTCCTCTAGAGCCACCGGCCCCGATCTCTCCTGTCGAGCACTGGAGCTGTCACGGGGCGGATGAGAAGGGCTGCTCGTGTCCTTTCCCGCTCCGTGACGACACGCATGGGTTGTGCAGACGCTGCGCAGCCACGCCCGGCACCAGGGCTGATTTTCGGGGTGGGGCTGCTATGGCGCACGTGCTCAGACACCCTGCTGGGGCTGATTTTCAGGGAAACACGGTATCCAGCTCTGCTTAGGTGTGCTGCTGAGACAGCTGGTGGAGGAGAGCCGTGCTCCTCGGCCTGTTCATGGTTCTTAGATGGACTAGAAACTCGTCATAGAAATGACGCCCACTCCTCCGTGTCCCTGAAGGTAACTACGGTGTTTCATGGGTAAGAGTCCTCTCACGTCACCTCTCTTTGTCTGATTCCTTCTAAGGCAGTATCAGCTACGGCAGGTCCCCCCAAGGAGCTGGCTCGTCCCGCCAGGCCCGAATCTCTCAGCGGAGACCCACGTGCCTGCGGGAATCCAGGCCTGCCTGTTTGAGAAATGGCTGGAAAACTTTCTGAGCCACATTAACTGTGTGTTTTGAAAACACTCTCCATCAACAGTCAGAAGCAAAGGGGGTGGCCGGGCGCGGTGGCTCAAGTCTGTCATCCCAGCACTCTGGGAGGCCGAGGCGGGAGGATTGCTCGAGGTCAGGAGTTCGAAACCAGCCTGAGCAAGAGCAAGACCCCGTCTCTACTAAAAATAGAAAGAAATTAATTGACCAACTAAAAATATATATAGAAAAAATCAGCCGGGCATGGTGGCGCATGCCTGTAGTCCCAGCTACTCGGGAGGCTGAGGCAGGAGGATGGCTTGAGGCCAGGAGTGTGAGGTTGCTGTGAGCGAGGTTTATGCCATGGCACTATAGCCCAGGCAATAGAGTGAGACTGTCTCAAAAAAAAAGAAAAAACCAGGTGAGAACCCCACTCCCCACACAGCACGCACGCTGGCACCCACACTCCCAGACCAAAGGGGACAGTCCCCAACGCAAGGTGCGTGCAGACATTACAGATCTGCACCTGCCTCACCTGCTGCTCCAAACAAGCCCGGCAGGGGGGTGATGAGGGCCACCTCACAGATGCGTCGCGGAATCTAGGGGCAGAGAGGAGCTGGGCCCCTTCCGCAGTCCAGGGTGGCGCCGAGACTGCAAGATTCTCGGGGAGCCGAGGAGAGGCGGACACAGGAAGGACGCAGAAGGGTCCCCGGCACGGACGGCCACCGGAGACCTAGTGGGAAGGAAGGTATCCCAGCAGTCACCTCGGGAGACAGACCACAGCGGATGTCCCCACGATAGCCCTGCCCCTGCCTAAGCGCCCCCGACACAGCCTTGGAGGGAAGGAAGGGGAGGGACACCCCAGAGTGACTCCGATTCGTTTCTGTCACTCCCAACAGAACGGAGACGTGAAATGGAGGCCGAGGCACAGAAACACTTTTAAGGCCGGGCGAGGTGGCTCACGCCTGTCATTCTAACACTCTGGGAGGCCGAGGCGGGAGGATCACTCCAGGTCAGGAGTTCAAGACCAGCCCGAGCAAGAGCGAGACCCCCCCCATCTCTACTAAAAACAGAAACAAATTAATTGGCCAACTAAAAATATATTAAACAAATGAGCCGGGCATGGTGGCGCATGCCTGTAGTCCCAGGTACCCAGGAGGCTGAGGCAGGAGGATCACTTGAGCCCAGGAGTTGGAGATTGCTGCGAGCGAGGCTGACGCCACGGCACTCACTCCAGCCTGGGCAACAAAGTGAGACTCTGTCTCAAAAAAAACACACACACACACATTTTTAAATCTGATTTCCTGAGCACTGGGTTTTTGTTCGCTCGGAGCGCAGGGGCCGGGGTTCTCTGTGTGCGTGGGCACCGCGGCACCCGGGCAGTGACCGCGGCCACCCCGGGGCCTGGCCGGCCGCGCCAGCCGCCCCGAGCGCACGCACACCGGCGGGACGGGCGGACCAGGGCTGGCCGCTGCCGCCGAGGCGCGAGTGGAGGGCAGCGCGGGTCCCTGGGGCCGCCAGAGGCCGCGCCGTCTAGGCCGCCTCGGACGGCGCGGCCGATGCCGTGCGCGGTCCACCGCTTCCCTCCTGGCACCGGCTCCAGCGGGCGGGCACAGGGGCCGCGGGCGGGCGGGCGGAGACAGCGCCGCACACTGCAGCCGCGCCGGCCAGGAGCGGACTTGAGCCCGACAGCGATCCGGCCACTAGCCGGTCCGCCACTCCAGTCGGGATTTCAAAACTAGGAGATTTTGCTTTTAGGATTCCAGTTCCGTTGAAACACCGCAGGAACCAACCGCCTGTTCTGCGCTCGCACCCGCCCGGCACCGGCACCGGCGGGCTGGGCTGCGGCAGCTGCTGTCCCAGAATGCGCCGGCCCGGCCACAGCCCCCCATTCCCCACCGCTCCCAGCCCAGCCCCGCTCGCCCCAGCTGGTCCGTGGGATTCCGCTGCGAGCATCCCGAGGAAGTCCTCTGGCCACTGTACGGTGCTGCTCTGAGACTAAGCTCATGCCGGTGTTCAGCTGCAAGGTTGTTTGTGTGTGTTTTGGAGGGTTTTTGTGGTTTTTTTATTTCCTTCTCTTATGTTATCACCGTATTCCAAGAAAACTTACAGAAAGCAAAGAACTTGCCATTTACTTTGCACCTTTCACAGTGCTCAGCACAAGTCGAAGCACAAGATGATCAGTGTTTGGTGAGTGAATGCATAAATGAACGAGTAAATACATGCACCTCTGTGATTATTCTCAATATCTGCCCTTATTCCTCAAAATTCTAGTCTTTTGCAATTGAGACGATAGCCTAAAATGAATATGGATATGGAATAAAACAAAATGCTAAAGTCAATCATTGCATTTCTTGTTTTTTTTTTTTTTTTTTTTTGAGACAAGAGTCTCACTCTGTTGCCGAGCTAGAGTGCTGTGGCGTCAGCCTAGCTCACAGCAACCTCCAACTCCTGGGCTCAAGTGATCCTCCTGCCTCAGCCTCCCGAGTAGCTGGGACTACAGGCATGCGCCACCATGCCCGGCTAATTTTTTCTATATATTTTCAGTTGGCCCATTAATTTCTTTCTACTTATAGTAGAGACGGGGTCTTGCTCTTGCTCAGGCTGGTGTCAAACTCCTGACATTGAGCAATCCTCCCGCCTCAGCCTCCCAGAGTGCTTGGATGACAGGCGGGAGCCACTGCCGCGCCCAGCCCAGTCATCACTGATTTCTATTTCAATTTTCCATTAGTTTGAAATGGAAATAGGAACTCTAAATAATGCAGAACAGACCCTTACATCTGCCAATAAGATGGATTGGAGCCCAGGACACTGAGAATGCCTCAGATAAGATCACCAACACGATCAGTGATCTTTGAGGGAATTTGTGGAGAGCAGGACAGGTGCCAAAAAGCTGGAGACTGGCAAATGCTCTGATTTTCAAAAGAGGAAGGAAGTTACAGCCTGCCAGTTGCAGACTAGATAACTTGATGTCATTCTCAGGCAAGTTTCTTGAACAGATTTGTAAAGGAACACTTTTGAGTACCTAGGACGGGAAGCAATGTCTGTTCAGCACGAGCACAGGGTCACCAAAAACAAGTCGTGTTAAATTCATTTCATTTTCTTCTCTCTGACAAGGCTGCTAGCCTAGCAGATTAAAAAAAATCTAGCAGGCCGGGCGCGGTGGCTCACACCTGTAATCCTAGCTCTCTGGGAGGCCGAGGTGGGCGGATCATTTGAGCTCAGGAGTTCGAGACCAGCCTGAGCAAGAGCGAGACCCCATCTCTACTACAAACGGAAAGAAATTAATTGGCCAACTAATATATAGAGAAAAAAATTAGCCGGGCATGGTGGCGCATGCCTGTAGTCCCAGTTGCTTGGGAGGCTGAGGCAGAAGGATTGCTTGAGCCCAGGAGTTTGAGGTTGCTGTGAGCTAGGCTGAGGCCACGGCACTCACTCTAGCCTGGGCAATAAAGTGAGACTCTGTCTCAAAAAAAAAAAAAAAATCTAGCAGACGTATTATACACGGTGCAATGAGGGGATGAGCAGCACAAAGGGACAACTCGACCCTTGGGCAATATTAACGAAAGTGTTACAGACAGAATAAGGGAAGTGATAGCGGTTTTCTTCCTTCCACCACATCTAGAGAATCACATTTAGGACTCAGTATAATACCGCTCTTGAAGTAGGACATCGATAACATCTTTTGGAGGTGGTTTTTGGCAAAACTTCTTTAAAAACATAAAACCCTTCATCCATATTTCAGGCATCTGTTGCAAGATTTAAAGATCTGTCTGAGCCTACTTTCCTAAATGGGAACGAGTGGTTGAACCCAAGTAGTAACTGTCCCTTTAGACAGGGCACGCGCTCTCGGGTCCACTGTCATCATCACCACTCTTCTGCCACCCTGCTGAGGTGGTGGGCCAGCTGCCACAAATCATCTCACGTGGCCACAAATCATCTCGCGTGGCCACCGTTGCTCATTTATTCTATCTGCCAAGCACCCCAAGACACGGGAGTTTTCAACCCGGGGTACAGTGGATCCAAAGGACAGTGAAGATGCTAAGTGGCAGAGAACCAACTCACAAGAGCAAAAGCGCGGGCTACAAGCAGAGGCTCCAAACACCCAACGTCATGGGCAGTCATGGAGAAGAAGTATGTGTCTCATGCCATGAAGTCCCGAGGGGAAGGGACTATAAAATCGATAGGTGGGTGAACGACATATTTAACATAAGAAAAAACACAGCCGGGCGCAGTAGCTCATGCCTGTCATCCCAGCACTCTGGGAGGCCGAGGTGGGAGGATTGCTCAAGGTCAGGAGTTCGAAACCACCCTGAGCAAGAGCAAGACCCCATCTCTACTATAAATATAAAGAAATTAATTGGCCAACTAATATATATAGAAAATATTAGCTGGGCATGGTGGCGAATGCCTATAGTCCTAGCTACTTGGGAGGCTGAGGCAGGAGGATCGCTTGAGCCCAGGAGTTGGAGATTGCTGTGAGCTAGGCTGACGCCATGGCACTCTAGCCAGGGCAACAGAGTTAGACTCTGTCTCAAAAAAAAAAGAAAGAAAAGAAAGAAAGAAAAAAACCACAGGAGTCAAAACTGTCCAAAGATACAACACAAGGTTGTTTGCAAGGTGGTGAGTTCCCCGTCAGTAAAAAAACATGTGCAAGTCTATGGTTTACGGCTGCTTCGCAGGTACATAATCAAAGGAATTCGAGTATCTGACGAGGCTACAGAAGGCAAGATACGTGTAAACGTTTTTATAATAGGAAAAATATTATTCTAAAACATTCCTTTTTGTGAGGCCAGTAGACTCTTGAGAAAGGAGATAAAACTGGATATTGTCAACTAAGAACTCAGCACCGCATCGAAAAACCAAAAGTTCCCTTTGCGAAATTCAGAGTGCACAAATCTGTCTAACTAGGTCGACCATTTGCACCAAAGGAGCCAGATCCTACCAGGGAGCAAGGTGACTGGCCTGAGGCGTTGTTCTGGGGATGGGTCGAGTGTCCCTGGGAGGCGGGCCACACAGGAGACGACGAAAAGGTGAGAGGAAACGGGACTTGGGCAAGAGGCGGCCAGGCCCCACCGCCAACTGCCATCCGCTGCCCACGCCAATCCTCCCCAGGGCAGGCTCAGGCAAACCACGGACAGCCACCGCTGGGCCATGTGACCCCGGGCACGTCATTTCACATCACTGGGCCTCAGTTTTCCACCTCTGAAACTGGGCTCCTCCTTCGAACCCATCCAGAGTGGGCCCGGAGCAGGGACATCACCCGGGAGGGAGCCGAGACACTGCGGAGCCCGCGCACACGCCCGCAACTGCGGCGATGTGACCTGCAGCAAACAGGAAATATTTCAGAGAGCTGCGGAGACGGCAGCCATCCCGACCTAAATGTGGCTGTGGGTGTCAGCTCTAAAGAAATACAACGGAACTCCTTTAACCAGAGTGCGGGGCATTTAGGGTCTGGAAGGGACGAGATCACTCGGGCATGGCGGCGGATGCGTTCCCGACAAATTCACGGTGCGTGCCGATGAGTTGTTAAAATAAAGGTGACAGGTGAAAAGTAAAGGCATCGGCTCACATAGTCAACGCTTACTTGGCCATCAAGTCAAGTCAAGTCCACCGGCTCGGTTGTAGCAAACCTTCAAATATGCGATGGGCAGGCCGGGCGCGGTGGCTCACGCCTGTCATCTCAGCACTCTGGGAGGATCGCTCAAGGTCAGGAGTTCGAGACCAGCCTGAGCAAAAGCGAGACCCCGTCTCTACTATAAATAGAAAGAAATTAATTGGCCAACTGATGTATATAGAAAAAATCAGCCGGGCATGGTGGCGCAGCCTGTAGTCCCAGCTCCTCGGGAGGCTGAGGCAGGAGGATCGCTTGAGCCCGGGAGTTGGAGGTTGCTGTGAGCCAGGCTGACGCCACAGCACTCTAGCCTGGGCAACAGAGTGAGACTCTGTCTCAAAACAAAATCATCATCATCATCATCATCGGCCAAAATAATCCGATAAAACATAAACTCCCCGAAAAGAGCCTATTGGAAGACGGAAACCGGATCCCGTGTGGAGCACCCGGGTGAGCGCAAATCTCTGGGCTTCGTTCTAGATTTCCGGCAAGGTGGCAACATGGCCAGTCACGGCTTCCATCGCTGAAGCCCACACCGAGGGGCAGAGGCCAGGGCAGAGGAGGGTCTTCTGCTGTCTTGCCCTCGACTCCCCGGGGGTGACAGGCACGCGGGGTTGGGCCAGAGCGAAACGGCGCGAGCCCCTGGGTGAGGCTGGGGCCAAAACGGAGCCCTCCTGCGGCGGTGGCGGGTCCCCTCCCCACGTTCCCAGGCGTCCCGGCTCCCTGGGGGCTGAGGCTGCAGGTACACCACGCACCTGGAGGCAGGCGTTGTACCCGCGGGCCACCCGAGCCCAGATCACCAACCTGCCCGACCGTCCACGTGCGGCCTCAGGGACTGGCCTCAGCGGCCACCCAGGGCGCCTTCTGCCTCTGCTTTCTCTAGGGGCGGCCGCGGCCCGCTCCGGGTGGCCGCAAGGAGAACGGGGACCCCCGGAGCCCTCAGGGCTCCTTCCCCGAGAGCCGCCGGCCGCTCGGCAGGTGGACGGAGCTGCCAGGTCCTCCTGGCCACAGCCCAGCCCGAGACTGTGCTCGAGTGGGAGACCCCCAGCCCGGCCTGGCCACCGGGTCCCTTCTCCTGCCTCACCCGCCCGGGGCTAGCCGAATTTAGGGAGCGGCTTCGCCCAGTGGCAGCGTGGGCCCGGTGGCCCCGAGGCCAGACTGGGCACCGGCAGCCAGAGGTGGGCGCACCCTTCTCTCCCGCCGGCTTGCCCCCCGGCAGCGCCGCCCAGCCCGCAGCACACGCGGGGCCGTCGCTCTGCAGGCGTGGAGCCCGGTGGCCCCAGATGCCGGTGCAGAGAGCCGGGGCCGCCCGCCGTGCGAGATGCACGGTGCGTTTCCTGCACCGGCCCTCTTTATGCCAGGATGCCTGCATCGGGGCGGGTCCCCAGGCCGGCGACAGCCCTCCCGGCCAGCCACAAAGCAGGCCGCCTCCCGGAGCACATGCCTGCGGGTTCCAGCCCAGCCAAAGAGGTGGAGGCCAGGCCGCCACCACCAACGACGACAAAAAACAAAAAGGCGGAGGCGCAGAAAAAAAAAAAAAAGCAGATGGTCCAAAATATACACCGACATCAAGGAGCTTTTTACCCGGGTAGGGACGGGGCTTTGGCAGTGACTGTCAAAATAGCCCGACAGCGGGCATGTCACCGCCAAGATGATGGGCGGCCAGGACACTCCTCAGCCGGGCGGAGGAGCCTCCTCGCGCGCGCACACACACACACACACACACACACGCACGCACGCACACACACGCACACACACACACACACACACACCTGCAATGCAGAGACCGCCGCCCGCCGTGCACGCCCCGGCCCAGCCGCCCTCCGCACAATGAGATTATTGATGCATGACAACGGTTCATGGTGGCAGGGAGGAAAACAAGGGTGGCGAGGGGGGAAAGCCGGAGCAAGAGAAAGAGGGAAAAGAGGGGGAGAAAGGAAACTCTCCCGGCCAGCATCTCACCTTTTATCTGGGCTTCATACTCGGCAATGATCTCTTTGTCTTTCTTGAACTTAGTTTGAGATGACATCTTCCGTGCCCAAAGGAACTGACCGGGCTGTTCTGATGTATTTCTCCCTCTCTCCCCCTGGTCCTCTCTCCAGCGCCCTGGTGATCACACAGCTCTGCTCGCTTTCACTGGAGCAGGGGCTAAGATCGCTCTCTCTCTTTGGGGCTGCAGAGCAGGGGCAAAAAAAAAATCCTTCTCCTTCTGGGAGGAAAAATCTCTTCACTCGCCGCCCTCCAGGAATGGCTCTAGCGGCTCGCTCCTCCGGTCAGCTCCTCTTGCAAAAAAAGAAGAATCGCCCTAGGGCACGGTAGCCTGCCCCAGATTTTCAAGATGTTTCTTCCGAAATAATAATGATGATAATGATAACCAAGAGCACTCACGCACACAGACACACACACGCACTCACTCACGCAGACACGCTTACACACGACTGCGGTGTGCACACACGCACCCACTCACACGCACACGCCCTCGCTCACTCACACGCACGCACACGTGCACGAGAGGCGCGGCGCCCCCGGCCCTGGCTCTGCCCGGCAGATGGTCAGGCCGCCACCGCGCCGGTCATCTCGCATCCTCCTCCCTCCGGAGCCTCCGTCTGCAAGCCGGCGGCAGGCGGGCGGGCGCAAGTCTCCTGCTGCAAAAACCCTGCTTCTTCCTCGCGAGCCGGGGCTGGACCACTGGCCCCGAAGGCCCGCCCGCTCTGCCCCGCCGCGTCACCAGGCTCCGCCCCCGGATTTTATACCAGCTGACACACTCTGCCCTGCAGGGCAGCAGCGGAACGAGCAGAAAGGGGAAGGGACGCTCACAAAAGGGCAGGGGCGGCGGGAGGAAGAACCAGGCTGAGGAGGCCTGAGAGACTCCTTGCACAAAACTCCGACCGCCTGCAGCAGCGGCGGCAGCAGCTGGAGTAGGGATTTTGCTCCCCAAAACTAAAGATCCCCCCACTTTTTTTTTTGCATTGTGCAATTGGATTCGATCTCTCAAGCCAAGGACTAGACGCAGCAGGTCACTCTGGCTGGAGAGTCTAGCAGGAGGCCCGGCCCACGCAGAGGAAAGGCATTAATGTGTGCCGGTCCATCTCTTGGTGGCAGAGACAATGCCAAGAGTTTCGGGCACTCGGCTTAGCAAAGCCATGGAGAGTGGGGACAGGCACGCTGGCGGGCGGCAGACAGGTCCCGGGCAGTGGCTTCTCCGGCCTCAGTTTCCTGGCCAATCAAATGGCCTGTCTTTGGGGGCTCTTTCATTCTTTTTTTTTTTGAAACAGTCTCACTCTGTTGCCCTGTTGTCCGGGCTAGAGTGAGTGCCGTGGCGGCAGCCTAGCTCACAGCAACCTCAATCTCCTAGGCTCAAGCAATCCTCCTGCCTCAGCCTCCCGAGGAGCTGGGACTACAGGCACACACCACCACGCCCGGCTATAATTTTTTCTATTTTTAGTTGTTTTGGCTAATTTCTTTCTATTTTTACTAGAGACGGGGTCTCGCTCTTGCTCAGAGCTGGTCTCGAACTCCTGAGCTCAAGAGATCCTCCCGCCTTGGCCTCCCAGAGGGCTAGGATGACAGGCGTGAGCCACCGCACCTGGCCCTCTTTCATTCATTCTTTCAACAGATATCTACTGATAGCTTGCTATAGGCCCGGCACAGTGCTGGGCACAGGGGTATGGCAATGATCAAAATATGCCCCCTTCCCCCCACATACACAAAAAAATCCGTGCTCTTCCGGAGCTCCTGAGCTGCACGGCACCATCCGTGCCAATATTCTCGGAGAATCGGCCCTGGGTGGTCCACGTTGCGAACAGCGCCGCTGGAGTTGTGTGAGGGAAGAGGCCTTGCCTGGGAGAGGAAGATAAAAAATAAGCATAATGAGTAAATTATATAATATTGCAAAAAAATGGGCCGGGAGCTGTGGCTCACGCCTGTGATCCTAGCACTCTGGGAGGCTGAGGTGGTGGATCGCTCAAGGTCAGGAGTTTGAGACCAGCCTGAGCAAGAGCGAGAACCCCGTCTTCACTAAAAGAAAAAATAGAAAGAAATTAGCTGGACAACTAAAAGAATATATACAGAAAAAATTAGCCGGGCATGGTGGCGCGTGCCTGTAGTCCCAGCTACTAAGGAGGCTGAGGCAGGAGGATTGCTTGAGCCCAGGAGTTTGAGGTTGCTGTGAGCTAGGCTGACGCCACGGCACTCTAGCCCGGGCAACAGAGCGAGACTCTGTCTCTAAATAAATAAATAAAGAGCCTGGCGAGGAGCAGAAGTCCCACGGACGTGACGTCTTTGTTAGGGCCCAGCTTGGCGTAGGGCTGGCGTTCAAGGCTCTGCGAACACCGGGCTGGAAACAGGAAGAGAGCAGAGGAAAAGAAAGGGAAGAAGACTTGGGAAAGCCGCGGAGCCTCACGCAAATCCATCACCACACACGGCGAACACACGTCACCCCAGACCTCTGTCCCCAAGAGGGCTGTGGCCCGAGCGAGCCCCCAGCACCACGGCCTCAACCTCTCCCTCCTACCCCCCTGCGGCCCGCCCGGCCCTCCACTGCCCCTCGCGTGGCCGCCTCATGCTCACTGTGGAAGAGCCAGCTCTGGCCACTCCAGTGTTTCCCGTCACGTGGTGGGAACAGAAACCAGACTTCTCCCCAGTGCACGTGGCATGCGTCACCCAGGGGTGGCGGGGGAGGGGCTCTACCATGTGATTGACCTGCGCACCCCCGCCGTATTCCGAATGCCCCCTGGAATGTTCCGTATCCCTGGGCCTCAATTCCTGAATTCTTTCAGATCTTCCTGAATCACACGGATAGCTAGTATTTATCAAGTTCTCCCTTCATACAGGCGCGGGGCCAAGCACTCTGTGCAGGTTGCATCACTAATTCCTCGCTACGACCCAGTGATCAGATGCTAGAATCATCTTCGCTTTAAAGCTGGGGAAAGAGGCCAGACTGGAGGTGGCTCACGCCTGTAATCCTAGCACTCTGGGAGGCCGAGGCAGGAGGATCGCTCGAGCTCAGGAGTTCGACACCAGCCTGAGCAAGAGCAAGACCCCGTCTCTGCTAAAAGCAGAAAGAAATTAATTGGCCAACTAAAAACATATATAGAAAAAATTAGCCGGGCATGGTGGTGCATGCCTGTAGTCCCAGCTGCTCGGGAGGCTGAGGCAGGAGGATCGCTTGAGCCCAGGAGTTGGAGGTTGCTGTGAGCGAGGCTGATGCCACAGCACTCCAAGCCCGGGCAAAAAAGTGAGACTCTGACTCCTAAAACATAAAAAAAAATAAAGCTGGGGAAACAGAGGCACAGGGCACTGAAGCAGTTTGCCCAAGACCACACAACCGGGCTAGTAACCGAATTGCTTTCAAAGCTCAGGTCTGAGCCATATCAGAGCGCAAGAACTCAACCAGCACAGGAGTGTAGCCAGAGGCGTTGCCGTGGGAATAATTGCTATTGAGTATTAATGTATTTTTTCAGGCCTTATAATTGTGTCTGTTTCAATACGGTGTTCGACCTGAAGTTTTCCATTAAAAAAAGAAAAGAAGAATTTGGGGTTAAAAATATAAGGACGGCAGGTCCCCAATGACCATTGGTGATGCTTAAATTACAATAGCAACTGAACAACGCAAAATCCACTAAACTGGCTTCTATTCCTGGTAGAAAAAAAAAAGTCTCCACTTGAAGGAACAGTGACCAGAATGGTTTCTGGTTTAAGGCAGTCTTACTCTTCTGGTCAAATAGGAACCCCTGCCAGCTCCCCAGCGTGACTCATTTTGGGACATTCTCCGAGTCGCTACCAACTAGTGCTCCATCCCTAGCCAGCTCCATCTGCCCCTCAAATTTTCGCCTTGCAAAGCGAAAGCAACAACAGGACCCAGCTTTGCAAGTGCCAGAACTGGACACGACTGATGGTGCTGATGGAAGCAGGGCCACGCCTGCCTGTGTGTGTCTATCGCTTTGTATTTTGTGAGGCTTGTGCATATCACTTGTCTTACTCGGTCTCACAGTGACCCTGGCGGAGGTAAGTAGGGCTGTTTCTAACCGTCTTTTTGCTGGTGTAAAGAAATGAGTGGAGGCCGGCCGCAGTGGCTCACGCCTGTCACCCTAGCACTCTGGGAGGCCGAGGCAGGCAGATCGCTTGAGCCCGGAGTCGGAGGTTGCTGTGAGGGAGGCTGACGCCACGGCACTCACTCTAGCCTGGGCAACAGAGTGAGACTCGGCCTCAAAAACAAGAAAGAAAGAAAAAAGAAATGAGTGGATAAGAAGAGGCGTTAACAAGAGAATCATTTTATAACCTTGAGTTTTTAAGGATGTCCTTTCTAGCTGCGCTGCAGAACCCACAAGCTGGAAAAGCGCACAGATCCGACCCCATGACAGCATCTGCCAAGTTCCGCCTGACAACAGCCAAGTCAGAGACGGGCGGCAAAATGAGAAACAGTACTTGGAACACTTATCGTAGGCCAAGGACTAGTTTCTCTAATATACAATTCAAATAAATTCTCGTACACGAATGTTCACAGGACCACTACCCACAGCAGCCAGATGTCCACGGAGAAATGGATAAACACAACACGGTCTATCCAGAGGCCGGAATATTACTCGGCCGTAAAAAGGAATGAGGTGTTAATGCTAACACATGCTACAGTATGGAAGCACTTTGTGAATCACTTGATTCGCCTCCTCCCCCTCCTCCTCCCCCTGCTCCTCCCCCGCTCCTCCCCCTGCTCCTCCTCTCCCTCCTCTTCCCCTCTCCCTCCCCTCCTCTTCCCCTTCCCCCTCCTCCTCCTCTTCCCCTTTGCCCTCCTCCTCCTCCCCTCCCCCTCCTCCTCCCCTCCCTCCTCCCCTCCCTCCTCCCCATCCCTTTCCTCTTCCCCTCTCCCTCCC
>VSMD01136122.1:0-41702 GCA_008750895.1 Mirza zaza | reverse complement strand
TAAATAAACAGGCAGGCAGGTGGACAGACAGACAGGTTTGTGACAGGGATTGGATCTTACACAACTGTAAGCCATCACTGTGATACTGTTGTCTTCATGCCTGCTGTTGGACTGGAAGTCTCCAAGGCAGGAAGTCAGGAAGGGAAGATGGGTGTAATATGAGGAAGGGCAAGGACAAGCTGAAACCCAGGGGATGGGCTGGAACCCGTGTCAGCCCCGATGTCCTGGCGCAGCTGACCTTGGACCATGGGGGAAATGCAGCTGTACTGCTGTGGGGTTCTCGGGTTTTCTTCATCACGTTTCGAGCCACCACTTTGATCCCATTGTAGCTTACCTCCAAATTTATTCAGAGTTTTATCTCATGGGCATCCCCCAACTCAGCCTAAGGGATAGTTCACAAAAGTCCAAACTTCTTAATGCTTCTCTGACTTTTCTCTTCTCCCTTCTCTTCTCTTCTCTTCTCTCTCGCCTGTGGGATTTTTATCTAATCTATGTCTGCAGAAGAAAAACATCTCTTTGGCAAACAGTCTTCCAAAATTTTTCAGCCACTCCCAGACAACGGCTTTTCAGTCTTTAAAACCAAGCATGTGAGGTCTACTTGTCCCCAGGCCCCACCGCGGTCCCTGCGGTGGGGGAAAGCAGGCTCACGCCAGGCTGCCGGGCCAGGCTGAATAGCGGACGTGGGAGGCTGGAGGTGTCGCAAACAGGCATTGGGGAGCAAATGGAGAAATGTAGGGGGCACACGGGCGCTCATCAGTTAACGTTCCAGAGCTTTCCCCCACCGCACAAATATTCCAAAATAGGGACTAATAGGCCAATCATTTCAACAAATATCTTACTCCTTCTAGTGAAGAAACAAACATCATCCCAACATATCTGCTGGAAACACTGCATTTGAATTGGCTGAGACACTGTCTTTGGCTTTGAAAGTGGCATGTAGCCATAGTCATTGGGAGAGGAAGCTGCCATGCCTCAGGGCATCCCTGCCCGTCCTTGCTGGCTGTGCCCGGGTGCAAGGCCCTGACTGCTCTTCGCCTGGGCGGCTTCTCAGTGGCATCTGTCTCCCCAGACAAAGAGCAGGTTTTCCTCCCGCCCTAGAAAAGCAATAAATGCTCCAAGCTCAGTGCTCTGCTTGTGCAGGCACCCATGAAGGCACAGATATGCCACCTCCCCCTCCCCCCACGGGACTACGGGTCACAGGGAAACACCACCAACATGACGCTCTTGCTGCAGATTTTCCTGTGAGCAATAAAGTCTGTTGTCTCTGATCCAGGGAGGTTAGCAGGGTAAACTCAGACCATTAACAGTTCTTTTCAGTGGTAGTCTCTCAGTGCCTTCTGCATAAGGGTACATCGATTACCTTAACCACCATGTGTGGTTAAGCCCTGTGTCATCACCACGAAGCACCTGCTAAGTGACATTAGGAAAAGGAGCTGTTGGTTATTAAAAGAAAAAAACAAAAACACAAAGCCAATGTAGAAATGCATTGTCCACCTATGGCTGGCCGGGCGTGCCTGGCACCCGTGCCTGGATGGCGGCAATCTGGCCCCTCGGAGGTGCCTGGCTGATGGGGGTGGGGGTGGTGGGCTGTGCTCTTGGTTTTGGGGAGAAAGCCTCTGCCAATCCAATCCAGCTTCTCAGCCTGCTGCTAGCGAATGCCGGCCACACCCAGACTCCTCGCAGCCTTTCCAGACAAGTTTTCAAACCTAATTAAGCTTAGCATTATCATTGTTTTTATCACATTAAGTTCCCACTTGGCCCTCAGCAGCAGAGACCACAAAGTCAGCACTGCATCTTTAAACAGAAACAACAGATTTTGGTTCAATTAAAAATTCATTAAAATGCAAATTAGTTTGTAAATTTTTTTCTCTTCTTCTGATGATTCCTCAACGTGGCTTTTTAATCATAGCTGGCGCCGAAGGAGAGGTGAACCCGTGGGAAGAAAGGAACAGAGTGGGGAGGAGGCAGACTCCCGAGCCCCCTCCCCACGGCAGGGCACGTGCTGAGAGACCAGCCCCTTGCTTACCCTTCCAGAGCTCCGTTTTCTCCCCAGAGGAGGCCTCTTGCAGTCTCATTCTTCCTT
Source organism: Mirza zaza (assembly GCA_008750895.1). NCBI lineage: Eukaryota > Metazoa > Chordata > Mammalia > Primates > Cheirogaleidae > Mirza > Mirza zaza. The sequence continues at coordinate 39,619 of VSMD01136122.1, read as the reverse complement.
GGTGCTTGACTGATACGCTCAATCATTTTTCTGATCTCCATCTCACTGAACAATGTGATCGTAAGGGAAACACCAGGATAAAATGAATAATTAACCTTATCCACCTACATTCCCTGGCCTGCCTGTCATACTCTGATAATGCCTTCATGAAGATTTCTCCACTAACAAGGCAGTGAAATTTGGCTAGTGAGCTACTGCGATGACTTTAAATGACAGTCAGCCCCCCAAGGGCTTATTCAGGTAACCTCTTTGCCAAATCCTTCAAAATGACAGAGGCCACAGGAAAACATCTACAAGCTAATGACAATGCCTACTATATACAGAAACCATAGGACTTTACCCTCCACTCTCTCACCCGTCTACATAGCAACCTTCCTGAGGTCTGCATTGCTATGCCTAGCATAGAGGTGGGGAAACTGAGGCTTGGGGATTCTGAGATTCCTGCCCAAAGTCACATAACTAGAAAGCAGTGGTCAGGACTTGAACCTATACCCACTGGATTTCAAAACCAGTGATCTTATCATCACACAAATCTGACAACTCTTTGTTCCCATGTCACAGACCTGGCTCAGCTTATTGTGTCATTGAATTGATCTGTTGTTACATTCAATTGCTCCTAAGACAGGTCGGATGTATACTGTGGTGCTGGGTTTCAAGAAAACAATGCCATGCCGCCTCAGACTCAAGGAGAGATGTTCTCATCTTCCTGTTTACCTTGGGAAGCCAAGCAGCTACTGCAAGTTCATTAGATGCCCCTAATTGCTGAGAACACATTCAGGAAGTATGGTAAATGCAACTTAATTGAGAACGAATTAACTTGTTACAGTTATCTCGTTACGTGCCAATTAGATGTCTAAATATTCCTTTCTTCTCAGATAAAGGAATTTAAAAAAAAATCGTGATACAAACTGGATCTCCCCCAATAAGAGAATTCAGGGGGCAGGCCCTGTGTAGACACCAGCCCTGCAGTGGCATCAGTGGACTGAGCCGCCCTGAAGAGGAAGTCAAGACCACTAACAACCTTTTAAAGGGAGATGTTCAAAGGCAGTGGGCAGATTTTGACTTTCAGAAGAATTCTCCATTAAATCTGGTGTGAAATGGGATTTGGCTCAAGGACCCCAAGAGACAGGCCCTGGCAGGGGCTCTTCGTACCACCCGGCTTCTCTCTAGCTATTGAAGGTTGGGTGTTTTATCCCTTTGTTTGCTTTTAATCTGCCCTTTTCTGTGAAAAATCCAAGGAGACCTTCCACGTAGCTGCACACTGTTATTGGGAGAGCGTTGCCAGGGCAGGGCTCAGTTTCAGCTCAGCTCCCAGTAATCGCTTGCTTTTAATCTATTTTCAATGGCGACGGAGTTTAACCCCCTCCTCTGCTGAGTTCCCGCAAGCAAGCTCTTCCAGAGGGAGTCACCAGGGCTGCAGGAACTGCCAGGTGCTTCCCTCTCGGGCCAGGAGAGAAAAGGAAGGAAGGGAAGGCTCAAAGAGTAAGTCTATTCACAGTGCTTTACTTCCAGCCCTGATGTTGCTTTGCAAAGTACATCTGTTTAAACCCCTGAGAAAAGCTAATTCTATTTATTCCCATCAGAAACTCAAATCACCATGCGGTCCTGGGAGAAGAAGTGAATCCGATCCCATTCTCGCCCACTGGAACCTACGGTCAGTGCATTCAGGCTGCCTCGTTGAGACTGGCTGGCATTGCAAGCGGAAGGACGTGTCTGGTTCCTCATCCTAATGACAGGCAGGCATGGCTGCTTCGAAACACTCCACTTGACTCCCCAACCTTCCAGTTTGACAAATAGTGCTAATTCCAGATCTTTCTGGCTGCCTGTCGCTTTGAAGAATGTCCCAACCCCATGGTTCCCAGGGCTTTTCCATTCCCCCTTGCTCACAGGCAATGTCCGCCCTCTACGTTAGGGGCTGATGGTGCCACCGTGGTTTGTAGCATTCCCAAAGAGAAATTAGGACGCCGAGGCCCCGTCCCTCCAGGGGAGCCCCTTGCCTGCTCTGCCCCCAAACTGAACACCTAAACTCTCTCTCCAGATATGCTTCTACAAAAGAATCTGCTGGGGATTCCTTCACTCTGGCCTCTGTGGAGACAACCAGAGAATTAATTCAAAATGATGAGCCCACCCTCTGTAATGAAAATGATAAACTACTTATTTATACAGTCACTTTAAGCTACGGTGCACTCAGCAAACTATAAATAACACATAGGGAGATGCTGATATGAATTTCCAATTTTTTCTCTCTACAAAACAAGTATGACCCCTCCCTTGTGAGTGGCACCGGGAGCTTGCCTGCCTTCTGATTCATCTGGATTTGGGGGAATTTGTTTTCCTGCCTACGTTCTGCCAGCCAACTTCCACTGAGTCTCCACCACCAGCCTTGTTTCTCTTCCGTCTGTGCTGGGATCCAGCTTCTCCTCGTATCAAGCCCTTGCTTGCTTTTCTTTGCAGAAAACGCTCCATCTCTGCTTATGCGTTTGTTCAAAGTTCACTTTAAGTACAGCGTATTTATCAACTGCATTGCTCTGCAAAGCGCCTGCCGACGGTTACTCATTACCGGGGAATGGCTTCCCTCCCTGTTCTGCATGGCCCCGAAGCTTTCTATCTGTGCCTCTCTCGCGTGAGCGCTCTGTTTTCTTTGGCCAGCTGCCTCTGTTCTCAGCCTGCATCCTGATGATCGGTGGCATATTTCAAGCTCTAGTCCTTGAGGGCGGGGAAGTTAACTACTGATTTGGGATTAACCTTAAAAAAGCTCTTCTATTGCATGGAAACGTGGTTACCGTGACAGTCGTCTTGGTGGAAACAGCACCTTGGCGACAGCAGTCTCACCCAGGCTGAGGGGATGAGGGTCACGTGGGCTGCAGGGAAGTGTGGTTTCTACCAGTGAATGGGTCTCAGCCCTGGCTGTCCACTGGAATCCCCTGGGGAGCATTTGAAACTTCCGACAGCTCTGTCCTACCCCAGAGATTCCGACTGAATTGTCTAGGAGGCAGCCCGAGTCCGGGTTGTTGGCTGAGACCCGCCGGGCTAGAGGTGTTTTGCCAGATCAGAGTCTACAAGGGAAAGCGGAGATTTCACACTCGGGGAGAGCAAGGATCACCCTCGAGTCCAGAGGATCAGCGACAGGATTAAGGTCCGGACTCAGAGCCAAGAGTCCAAAGTGGGGCAGAAATGGAGCACAGGGAAAGAGAAAAGCGAATTAGACAAGAGCCACAGAAATCCTGAGTGGCCTGGTGGGCCCACGGCTCAGGCATACGGGCCAGAAGCGCCTGGCGCCCTGCTGGCCAGCTCGGCACCCGTGATGCCCGTGGCAGGATCCACGGGGCTCCGTGACTTCCTGCTTTAGGCTGTCACTCGCCCTGTGCCTGCCGTAGCCGAGGGTCGAGTCACGCTAGGCCAGCGCTGCGCAGATTCATAAGGACAAATATAACACTGCGAGATCACTCAGTGTTGGAGCTGGAAGGAATAATGGCGTCTGACCTCCACCGTCACATCAGACTTCAGAGCAGGATGTTTCTCCTTCTTGGATCTTAACTGTAAAGACAAAAAGACTCAAGTCAGATGTTCATAAAGGCAAGCAGAAGTGGCTTGACATTTTAATAAGAAAGTTGCAATTATCGTCAACTCTTCTGTGGCAGGGTGGTGGGAAGCGTGTGATAACCCCTAGATCAGCCTTTGCCAAACTTCAGTATACTCGGGAAGTGCCCCGGTGGGGGAAGCATGTTAAATTACAAATTGCTTTGCCCACTGCAGAGAGTCTGACTCAGCAGGTCTGGGGCGGGGCCCAGGAATCTGCATCTTTAACAAATAGATGCTCTCTAACCCCAGGCACTCTGCTGTAGGGGGTTCCAGAGCCAGGTTTTAAGATATACTGGTTCAAGCGGTGACATCATCCTTGCCTGCTTATAAACCTGGCTTGTCTCCTGGGCAGAAAGGCAATATTTCAAATTGGCAGTGATCAACCCTGACTGTACTGTAGAATCATCCGGAGAGTCTTTCTAAGAAACACTGATGCCTGGGTACTTCAGCCCCTTCAGGCTGCCATAACAAAGCACGGTAGACTGGGTGGCTCACAAACAACAGAAGTTTCTTTCTCACGGTTCTGGAGGCTGGCAAGTCCAAAATCAAGGTGCCGCAGACTCAGCGTCTGGTGAGGGCCGTTTCCCTGGTCCATAGATGGCACCTGCTCACTGTCTCCTCACAGGTCTCCGAGGCATCTTTTATAAGGACACTAATCCCAATCATGAGGGCTCTAACTGCATGGCCTAATCCCTCCCCAAGGGCCCCATCTCCTAATACCATCCTGTTGGTGATTAGGTTTCAACATATGAATTGGGGGGGCAAGAGGGATATAAACTTTCAGACCATAGCACTGGACCTTAACCCAAACCAATTAAATCAGAATCTCTTAGGGTTGAGGCCCTGTATTAGTTAGACATTGCCATAACAATGCTGCATAACAAATATCTCAAAACTCAGTGGCTTAAATCAGCAAGCATGTATTTCCTACTCTCAGATCTGTGGGTGGCTGGAGCTTGGCTACTCTAAGCTGGGTCAACTGGGTGATTCTTGCCTAGACTATAGGTTGGATTCAAGTCAGCTTCACGTCTGTTTCATTCTCCTTGGGCCAGTGGCTACCAAGGGTGTGTACTTCCCACGGTGGATCCCTGAACTGTGGTGCAGATTGAGCACATTTAAGACTTACCTACCAGCAGATGCAAGTTATGTGGCTAAGCCCAGTATCAACAGGATGGGGAAAATATACTCTGCCTGATGGTCCAAACTATCACAGGCTCCACCCCAGACTGATTCAATCAACATTTCTGGGGTGGGTTATGAGCAGTGACAAAGCCCCGTGAAATGTGCACCCAGGGTTGACACTGAGTCTTCTAAAGGGTGATTCAGTGATTTGTCCCCAGACCCATAAATACGCAGCTGGTCCTACGTGGAGTAGTTGCAGTGTTATGCATCTCGAATACAACATGAGAAGTAGCACTGTGGCAAAGTATGCCGAATTGAATGATGGAGAAAATAATAAAAATCGAGCAAAGACCATCATATGCATGTCAGCCCTTCAAACGTTTGGCCTCCATCTTCACGTTCTGCACCAGAGACCTCAGCTCCTTCCTGACCTTTACACTGTTAGTTTCTCCAATCGAGATCCAGACAGCTTGCGGTTCTCCTCACCATCCAGCTCACGCTGCTCCAAGTGCACTCTGATGTACACCCCTTAAATCTGGGGTCCCCTGAATGTCCCCCAGGGCTCCTGCTACGGTCTTGACTTGAGAGAAACAAAGTCTCATACTGCCCTCCCCTCCTCGTCCCAGGCCACATTTCTGCTCATGCAGCCCAGGCAAAACTGCCAGGGGGAGGACAGCACCCGCCCACCTGGCTCGTCAGGTGCAGCCACCCTGGCTCCATGTCAAGACCAGTCTCTGGGCCAGGTGCCCTCCCAGCTCTGCCTCGGACTCCCTGAGTTTCCCCAGACCGAGTCACCTCCTCCTCTCTGGGGCCTAGTTTTTTCATCTGAGTTGGCCACACGCTTGCAGCCCCGACGTTCGTGAGTACGGGGCCACACGGGTGTGAGTCAGGCCCTCAGAGAAGCACTGCCACAGTCCGGGGCCCGAGGGAAGCCCAGCCACTTGCCAGCAGCACCCTGATTAAACGCTCAGGACTACGCAGCCCGGGAAGATTGTTTCATTGCTCCTAACAGAACGATCCACTAACCGCCTTCTCCCCGTCATGGAGGTGGGTAAGGAAGAGCGTCAACACAGGGGGCCTCCAGGGCCGTCTAGGACGCAGTTGCCCGTCTGCCGCAGTGTCAGGAGAACTCACAAGCCTCACTCCCTTCAGCAGGAGAGCCTGCTTTTGTAGGATGCTTTCATCATTCCCCCCTGCACCGCAGTGCCTGGATGCGCCCACGGACATCAGTCATCCGTCGGCCCTTAGTCTGCCCAGCGGGCCCTGTGGCCTGGCTCTGCCTCCCCCTCTGCTCTTGTCTTTCCTTCTCTCTCTCCTGCTTTACCACACACTCCTGGGCACCCCAAAACACACCACATTCTTTCCCTCTCACCTACCTTTGCACTTGCTGTTTCCTCCACCTGCAACACTCTGACTCAGTGCCCAGCTATCCCAATATGTCTGAAACTGTCCTGGTTTTGGCCCTGAGAACCCTGTTTCCCAGGAAACCTCTAGTCTTGGGCAAATAGGAAGGTCAGTCACCCTATAGCCCTAAATGTCAACATTTCCTCCAGTCTCTGCTGCATGGCACGTCCTTAGAGAGCCACCTTCATAACACACCCACCCTGATTTCTTTTCACTTTTCATCACTTCCTGAATGCTGAACTTGTGTGAAATGCATTTACTGTCTGTCTCCTCTCTCTGTCTCAAGAGCAGGGATCTAGTCTTTTCTTCCCACTTGGAGCAAAGTCTGGCCTATGCAAGGTATTCTGCAAGTATTAATATGTTCTGTTGGACTGATCTGGGGCAAACTAAATTGGTATCTTTTGCTCTCTAGTTATAGGTTGGAGCCCAGAGGCATTGGTTTCAACATTACCCTCTCCTGGAACATTTTAGGTGGCCAACTCATCCTGAGTCCCAAGAGCTTGGACCTTTGCTGTCATCATGACCTGTTTTAACAACAGCACATGTTACCCGGACATGCAGTGACCAAGGTCCCAAAGAGAATTCCATTAGCTCTTTAAACCTGTGGCAAAGTTTCCTGAAAAAATATGAAAACTGCTCAACACAAATTTAAAGAGAAGAGGAATAGTATGCCCAAGGACTGGAGAACAGCTCAGTATCACACTTTACTCTTTAGTTGTAATAAAAATGGCAACTGTGTACAGAGCGCCAAGTTAATTTAATTCTAACATCTATAAAAGGTAGATGATATTACTTCTCTTTAGAAACAAGGAAACTGAGGCACAAGTAAATCACAACAACTTCCAAGGGACTTCAGGTGTTTGAAGACAAGTCTGACTCTTAAGCCTTTAGTCTTCCCATGATACCAAATTTACCAAATTGCCTCATTCCACTAGCTGTGCAGTAATTTTAAAATACAGTGTGACATTTCCACAATAACTTGGAAAACACCATGTTGCAATGTTTCATAAAAACGTAGGATTCCAACATGTCTATATACTTTATCAATATTTACATTTTTTTAAATTTTACATAAGAAAAAGCATTCCTCTAAACCACAATGTCATAGTGGTTGCATTGAGGGATGGATTTTTAAGTAACTTAAAAAACAATTTCTAAATGTTTGGTACATTTGGACTTTAAAAAAAATCAATATATTTGTTCAAAGGGAAAGTGGTTGCCAACCCCTGGTTTACTGTGATGAAGTGAGAAATCCGTCTTCCAAGCAAGACGTCGGCGAGCAGAGAAAGGCTGGTGGAGTCGGAGAGTGTCTTGGTCAGCACCAACACTATGGTGAGGATTTGCTGTCATGGGACAAAGACCTCTGTGGACAGACTGCCCTGAGTTAGTGCCCCAGGTTGGGGCCACCAGCGGGCAAGGGCCTCAAACCAAGATCATTCCAGAAGGAAGGCAGAGAATGAACTCAGTCCCCTTTCACTTACGAGGGGGAAAGTCAGGACCAATTTTCTTTTTTCACAGGTGTTGTAGATTCGACATGTTCCCTGAGATGCTCTTAATACGGCCCAGCCTTGAGATGTTTTGACAAGTGTTGATCAACACAGAACAAGCCTTGTGTGCACTTTCAACCTAGTCTATTATTCACAGGCAAAAATTGGTGAATAGTGAAAGAATGACTCCTCTGTGAGAGCAAATTCTCACTGTTTAGGACTTTTTTAACCATTTCTCTGAAATAGAGTTTTATAGAACCCAGGACCATGGATGGTATAAGAGTGGATTTCGGGGGATGATGGATTCATTGAGTATGGGCTCCGGCCATTCAAAGAATGAGAATCAAATGTCTCCTTTTGAACAGCATTCTTACGACAAATTTAAATACCAAAAACAACCCCAAAAGGCAGTGTGGCTTTCTCAGGGAAACTTGCATGTGCTTCGTCATGAGTTACTTTACCATCATCATGTGATATTTTAAAAGAAAGGCATAAAGGCATCAGAGATCACCCCGGAGAGGTGTCAGGGTACACTGACTGCAGGGAGCACGGGTGCTGCGTTCAGATAGATGTGGCTGAAACCCAGTGGCCTAGTCAGCTCGGGCTGCCATATAATGCCCTGTGCTGTTCACGGACCAGGTGGCTCAAACAGCAGGTGTAGGGGACTGACATATATTTTCCTAGTTTAAGAATTAAAGTTAGTGAGTAATGTATGTGTTCTGCCCAGAGTGTTTGAAAGTAATCTGTTCCGGACAGGCTCCTTGTGATAAACAAAGGTGTTGCCTAGAGGCACAACAAAGGACCTGAGCTGCAAGAAGCAAGAGCTACCCCGCCCCACGGCACTGGGGGTCTGGAGGCCACACAATAAACACATTGTTCCTGTGATTGCTGCGTACACCCCAGAAGATGGCTGGTTAGTCAATGATGGGTAACACCTTTCAAGGGAGGGGCAACCTAAGCCAGGTACAGCCGCCGGGGTTCAGCCAAAGATCTTAGGGGGTCACCCTAAGAGAAGCTGGGGATGAGAAATGCCCCCTGTGGCTCACCTTGTCCATCCTTGCTAATCTCGGTCCTTTATCTATGCCTAGTGCCTAGAGCAACCACCTTGAAATTCTGAGTCAGGGGATATCTGCTTCCCTAAAGCTACGAGTTCCGGAATTTATGGCTATCGCTGCCACGCCTGGGTGGTTACGTACAAGGAACAAACTTTAATTTTTTAGAGCATAAAAATAAAACTGACCCGGTGTATTATTACTCAAGTCAACCGTCTGTACGTGTGTCTGCGTTTTTCTTTGTGGTCTGCGTTTGTGTTCTGTATTCATCCTCCGTCCTATAAACGGGCCACAACATCAGGGATTGATTTTGTCAGATTCTAGTGAGGGGTCTCTTCTTGGTTTGCAGGTGGCCACCTTCCTGATTGTTCTCGCATAGTGGAGAGAAAGAAATGAAGCAAGCTCTCTGGCGTCTCTTCTGGTAAAAAAAGCATTAATCCAGCATGCGGGCTTCCACTCTCCTGACCTCATCTAACCCCCATCGCCTCCCAAAGGCCCCGTCTCCCCAAACCATCACATGGAGAGTTGAGGCTTCAACATAGGAACTAGGTGGGTTTGGGAGCACAAATATTCAGTCCACGACACCCGGCCTTACCACTCACTAGCTGGGGCCTTGGGGAGGCCACGTAACATTTCTGAGTCTCAATTTTGTCACCTGAAAAACTGGGAGACTTACTGGGTAGCTGTCAAGTTAAATGAACTAGAGTATAAGAAAACGTCAACATAATGCACAGATGAGGTGCCTTAGAACTGTCCCAAATATGCTTTTGGCAGCCGCTCACTTTTCTTCGTAGACATAAGCACAACCTAAACAGGGAACAAGAGCAGAACTGCTCTGTTCAGGTGACCCTTCCCCTGGCTCTCACGGACCTGTGGAATCACACCCCAGGAGCCAGAACTGCAGCGAGCACCACTCACCTGGTACAACTTTCGCTGCACCTGCTCCCACCCTCACTCCCGGGAATCCCGAATAGAAAGCACACACCCAGCCAGCCTCAGTGAAGACACTGTCCCTTCTAAGGCAAGCCTGGACCCCTCAGGCCACATCCACACCCCCAGCAGAATCCCCTTTGCGTCTGCATCAGCGTCTCGTCCCAGCGCCCCGTGTTCTCTTCCATGTCAGCACCATGCCCACCTCTGCAAGCAGGGGCTTAGCATCACCCGTAAGTCCCCTTTTAAAAGAACTTGTCTTCAAACTCCCCCTCTCATGAAATCAAAATATTTCTTTCATTTTTGAGGTTAAAAATTTGGAACAATTCTGTATGTGTATGTGTGTGCATGTGAGAGAGAGAGAGTGTGTGTGTGTACATGTACACACCATGGATCTCAGTTTAGACAAATTTACTGGATTTGGGAGTCTTGTTTTCTCTTGAGGAGTTGTACAGTGGGTTAAAATGTGTATTATTCATAAGTTTTGCATTTGTTCCTATCATTTCTATGCTGCCAAATGCATAATTCTGACACACAGTTCCCACTAAACCTATAAGCAAAAGGATTTATTTTATCATTTCATCTTTATGCATTGCTTTTCCTTCCCTTTCAGTGTTTCCTTAGGACTGTGTCATGGAAGAAATTTCACCTGTGATTAGATGCGGGATTGCAGCGGCAGGAATGGGGAATGTGGGTGCAGGTCTCTGGTCAGCTGGTACCTATGACCTGGGTGGAATGGGATATTTCAGGGGAGAGTGACGTCCCAGTCAAAATGTTTCCAGCCAGAAAAGAGGAAGTCTACCTTCAGAAAGTCCCGGCTCTGACTAAATTCTAACCCCAGGGTATTAGGACCTTCTTTTAAATATTTTGTATTTCTCCCCTCAATAGTTTGAACAAAATGTATTTTCCCTTTAATCTTACTACCCCAGAATTCATAAGTAGCCCCCATTGTGAATAGGCAGCTCCCAGAAGCACAGCAAAAGATGCTCATTCTCACACATAATGAAATAATTTGCATTTAGAGCAAAAAATACTATTTTTTCCCACCTAGCAGACAGCCAAGATCCACAAGTTTGATGCTACCCCGTATTAGCGAGTGGGGGCACACATTTTGACGAGAGAGTATGTTGGCATACTGTGTTTCCCCAGAAATAAGACCTACCCATAAAATAAGCCCTAGCAGAATTTCTAAGCATTTGTGCAGTAGAAGCCCTACCCTGAAAAAAAGACCTAGTGATGGGCATGGCTGCACAGCGTATCTGCACAGCCTATGCATTTCGTCGCAGAGGGGGAAAGAAGACGAGCAGCCCTTCTCATCTGCCCCATGAGAGCGCTATTGCTCAACATGAGAGATTAGGGCCAATGGTTCTAAAGGAAATAGAGTCGCAAGAAATTCAGGATGGAATTGGGGATTTGGAGAGCTATGATGATATTCCAGAAGAAAACGACTTAACTCTATTTGAATAAATGTAGATTATTGTACCATACTTAAAAAAAAAATAACACATCCCCTGAAAATAAGCCCTAGGGTGTCTTCCTGAGGAAAAATAAATATAAAGACCCTGTCTTATTTTGGGGGAAACACGGTAGCTTGTTGGCAATGTCTACCAAAACGTAAAACATACATCATCCCTGATTCAGCAATTCCACTTTAGCCACTTTATCCCAGAACTACTGTGGCCCATGTAAATATTCCTGGAGAAAAATCCCACACCTGTACAGGCTGGACTCACTTTAAATGGTCACTTCAACTCTAAAATAGGCACCCCAACCTGCTCAGCAATTCTCTCTCTTCTCTAGTCCAGTGGCGTCTGCTCTCCCGGATGACCTTGTCATACCAGCCCCCCACTTCTTAAACCCCCAACCGGAAACCTCTCCCCAGGCTTCATTGAGAAAGATGCAGAGACACACTGATTTTACTAATTAAAAAGTTGTGACGGGTATATCTGCGGAGGGAAAAGAGCACAGGCTTCGGCACCCCAGGGCTAATGAGTTTAAATGCCACCTACGGGTGTGACACTGTGGTTGAGTCATGTTGCAGACTCTCCAAAATTCAGTTTCTTCATCTAAATAACAAAGATCCTGGCCATGGCCACGAAAGAACAGGAAGAATCAAGAAAGACTCTTAGGTTTTTTGACCTAAGAAACTGCACGAAGGGTGGTGCCAGTAGCTGAGATGGCAAAGGTTTAGATCAGTGGTTCTCAAAGTGTGGCCCCCAGGCCAGCGGCATGAGCATCTCTCAGCCCTGCCCCAGAACTACTGAGTCAGAAACTCACTCAGGTGGACCCAGCAACCTCTAACAAACCTCCCATTCCTGATCCATGGTTAACATTTTAGGACCAGTGATTTGGAGGATGTATCAGAAGTGAAACAATTTTAGGTATTTTAGGCAGGAAAGGATTTAAAGTAGAAGGTGCTTATAAAACCCTTGGAAGGGGAAGGGACACAGGTCAGGGGAGGTGTCTCTGCCAGCTTGGTTCACCTCCAGCTTTCAAAAAGGGAGGGAGTTGAAGGAAGTTCAGGAAACCTCTTGCAATAATTTCAGCTTCAGAGGTGGATAGAAAAATGCTGGAGGCCACTGCAAAATCTCTCATTTACTGCAAGTCCAAGAGGAGCAATTATTTGGTTTCTGTTTCTCTTCTTCCCTCCAAAACTCATATAGATGCTTCTTATTGGTGGGATCTAAGCAGGAAACCTGTAGGCAGGAGTTCCATGAAATGTAAATGCCAGATCCCCTGCCCCTGTGACAGGGGTGGAGGGTAAAAGGGAAGAACGAAGTAGAGTCACCAAGGGACCACCTAGCACAGTCAGGAAAAAAGCAAGAATTTCGTCTGAAGTGCAGATGACGCATTCCAGTGGTGAAGTGAGGTAAGCAGCCAAATATCTAAGACAGAAACTCAGGCGCGAGGTCGGGGCTGAAGATCTAAATGCAACAGTCTTCAGCATATAGATGGTATTTAAGGCCTCGGAGCTCCAAGATAACATTGTCAGAGAGCGTGTGCGGCTAGAGATGATGTTCATGTTAAGAGACTCAGAACCGGGCCTTGGTTGACCAGAGGAGGAGCAAACTGTCAAGGACCCAGAGAAGAAGGGGTCACCCAAGAGATGCACCTTGGTGGGGGTATCTGAAGGGGAGGAGGGCCTGATCTGGGCGGAGCTGCTGCATGGGTTAGTGAGGTGGAGACAGAAAACGGACACTTTGGTTGGCAAGATGGCGCCTACTGGCAGGGTCAATAGGAACCACTTTCAGAGGCAAAGGGGGGTACAAAACTGGAATTGGTGGAGGGAGAATGAGCATAAAGGAAGAGAAAGTGGAGACAGAGAACTGACAGCCCATTCAAGGACATGTCCTATGAAAGGGACAGAGGAATGGGCCACTGTCAAGGGCTTGGTTACTTAGAGGAAGACAGTCCATGTAGCTTGATTAAGGTCTCGTGCTAGTAGGCAACACGCAAACCATTCACCCCTGAGGCTGACTGTTGCCAAATCCTGTGCTCGTTTCCCTCCCCCAGACAGACCCTCCACTATTTTTCCAGTTGTTCTTTTCTCTGGGTTTGTTTTCTCATAGTTATTGGAAAGAAACCAAATTCCCTAGCTACTCCTCAAAGCTTCTTTTTAGAAGGTGACTTTTCTTACTGGAAAAGAGACGTTATTAGACAGAAGCAGGGGTGAGGCCCCAGGCCGGTCTTTGTATCTTCAAAAGCAAAAGCCTTCTGCTAGTTCCATCCCATAAGTCCTTGCATGGAAGGAGAACTTTCAAAGAGATAACAGGGAAAAGAAAGACTGACACCCCTTCCCTTTCATTGTTCCAGGTTAATAAACCGGTATTTGTGTAAAGAGATCGACTCCAATAGCTACACAAATCTGAGCCAGCTAAGAAAGAGAACTCCAAAGATGATCACAACAAGTCACACCACCCTGGGACGGGGTCATGAGCTGCCTGTCACTTGCTACTTTCCATATGATGACACTTGCTACCAGCACCCAGACCATGGCTTGGCCATTAGATCTGAATTCATCCTGTGAGAATGTGAGATGCATTGGATTTAGTCAGCCCGAGACAGGCTGGAAGGTAGCAGTGGGTCACACGAAGGTGTTAAAATGATCTACTCGGCAACTAGGTTTGACTGAGTTTACCCTTTTGTAACCTGATGCTTGGAATCCCGATCACACATGTGCTACCTTACACACAAAGAATTATAACCCAATCAGTATTCTCACAAAGCCAATGAACTAAGGAAGGGTGATCTGATTTATTTCACTCTGAAATTTAAAAAAAGATAGTCGTATTTTCTTTATTATTTTAATTAGAAAAGTAACAAATGGACACTGCAGAACAAAAGTGAGGAATTAAATTTCAGCCGTGTGGTAGACATGGCGAGGCACCTCCCAGATTCCTGTTCAAGGACAAACTTGTTGCCCCAGCTGCAGGGGGTGTAGTGAACAGATGGTTCCAGCTGTCAGTTCCTTCAGCATTGGCCCTGGCTCCTCAGAGCCGCTCGATCAAGAGCATGCCCTTCCCTGGGGACCTCACATCCAGCCACTCATCATGGACGCCTGGCCATGTCTACCCACTAGGGGACAACTCAGATGGGCCCTGCATGTGCCAGAGCTCCCTGGGGGCTTGGCAAAGCCTTTGTCAAGCCTGCATGCTAGTTTTCCTCCTTCCCTCTCACAAGCATCAGTTCCCATAAGAACTCCCATTTCCATATCTACCTTCAGAGAACCCAACCTGGGACGCTTGACACTGGGAGTGGTCCAAGAAAGCAGGCACTAGCATGGAGTTTGGGAGGAGGCTCCTCGGCTACTGGCTGGCAGTGAAGAACATGTCACTGTGGTGGTTGGAGCACAGCCAGCGTCTGGCCCAAGGTAGTAGTTCAGTTGTTCAAACTGTTGCCTTTGATGAGCTGGGGTGGCAGACCAGTGGAAAGGAACATATTAGCTGGTGCAGTTTACCAGAAGCGTGTATCGGGGTGGGGAACAGTACACCAGTAAGGACAATGGATGGAAAAGCACCAAGGGTTCTCTAGAAAACATTCATGAATTGCTGATATCTGAAAGGCAAGTGTGAAAGCCAGGGACTTCCCTGGTGTCTAACAAAGAGGCTTTCCTCTGCCACAGCATGAGGACAGGGGAAGCTGAGGCCCAGGCTCAGGACCTCATGGTAGGAGCCAACAAGCTCCAGAGAAGTTCAGCCCCCAATCAACGCAGCTCTTCTATTCAAGGTCAGGGTCCCGTATGAGGAAAAATGGGCCCATGTTTTGGGGATGAGGCTATCTAGGCAGATGCCTCTGGAATTTTGAATTCCCAGATCCCTCTGAACCATGTGAGCATGCAGAAAAGTCCTCACCCTCTTTATTAAGGTTGAAGGTTCAATGCAGAAGCTGCTTCCCCATAGGACAACACAGCCACCCTCTTAGGGACCCTCCTTCCCCCACTTCTGGTCATTAGGCTTATAATTAGGGTTAAGTCACAACATAATCCACCTGTGCACCTGCTGAGCCTGCTAAAGGAGGAAGGAAGCAATGTCCCAGAGGGGCTGCAAGCGCTCGCCAGCACGAGCTAGCGGCAGCCAGGGTGCTTGATCAATGATCATGGGTGCTCCATCACTGGCATCAGAATATAAGGCTGGATCAGGCAGAGTCTACTGATTGGGGACTCTCTCCCAGGACATGCCCTGCCAAGGACCCCAGGGAATGATGCACATTTGCTGCTAGGATGGAACCTGGATACATGGAACAAGGGATGGTTGACACAAAGTGAAGCTGAAGTGCCAGAACTGCCATGGCAGGTGCCGGAGAAGGGGATTAAAAGGCTCTGCAAAGTAGGCGTGCCCATATAAATATGTCACATACAGCCAGGAGGTACAACAGATGTTCCCCTGTTCAACAGATATTCTGAAAAAGACTCAAAGACATGGCCTTCTAAGGGCAGAGGTGAGGGACCCCAGCATCACTCAGGTGTTCAGTGGTGGCTCTCCTCTGTAAGCTCGGGCTGGTGTAGGAAGGGCTGTTCCAGAACTTGGCTCGATGGAGGCACTGGGGTGACAGGAGCAGGACTAATAAAGGCCAGGTCGTGATGAACCACCAGAAGCCAGGTGGACACAATTATCCCAGTGAGCACCAGGATAGCAATGGCATCCAAGGAGGCTCGACCCACAGAAAATCCAAAGTATGGAGACAGTTAATAGAACATGGACTGTAGTTCCTCTTACTAAACTTCCTCTTCTAAGTTTGCCATTTGGAGGGCAGAGGCTCACTGAATCCCGGCTGAATATATGCGAAGAAATGGATCCGCATGCTGTGAATATTGAACTGTGGACACAGAGATGTCCACCAGCTCCCCGTGGAAGGAAGGGCTTGTTGCTGCAGCTGTGGGGAGAACGGTCAGTAGACAACTTCCAGCTGTCGGCTCCTTTGGGGTTTGCGCCAGCTGCAGACAGTGACTCACCCAAGGGCTTGCCCTTCCTGGGGCAACCCACGTCTGGTGAGCCATCGTTGGGGACATAAAGATCTAACCTTCTCCATCCCATGGGGGTAAACTCAGATGCGCCAAATATGCTCAAGAGTTCCCTGAATGATTGGCCAAGATTCTGCTAGGTCCTCCTTCTGCCCAGCCCTGTTTTCCACCCCTCCCTGCTGCTGTGGCTGATGGAGGGATGAGCTGCCCACAGCCCCATTCAAGGAAGCACATGCTGCCCGGGGGGAGAGGTATAGTCAGCAGACAATATCCCGCTGTCGGCCCCTTCTGGGTCTAGCTAGGGTCAGTGAGCCACCTAACCAGAGGTCACTCCCTCCCTGGGGACAGCCTGTATCCAGTGGCAGAGCGAGGTGGGGCTGTGGAGGCCATTCCAGCCCATACACGACCCGGGGTTGGGTGAGGCTCTGCTGGGCCTGCACTGCAGTTCAGCTTCTCCTTCTGCCCATTTCTGCTTCCTCCCCCACCCTCATCTGCAGATTTTGACCCTCACAAACGTCTTATAACCCAAGCACCTCTCAGTGTCTGCCTCCAGAGAACCCAACCAGCAACAAAGAGAAACAAGAAAATAAATGTGAATTAAACTCACCCCAAATCACAACCCCCCCAGTATAAAAACAGAGTGTGTCTCAAAGGCAAGACAGCTCTGTCATAGTATACAAAATCAGCCAAATTAAATTGTAAACTGTTAAGTCACCCTTCTGTTTATTCGATGACAGTGTCGAAAACTCAAGTTTTTCATCAGCATAAAATACAAGAGCCTGCCAATACTACATCTAAGTGATCCGTAGCCCACAAACACTTTCAGAATGCTACATTTATGTCATCCAGACATAATTACATCCAATATTTTGTAGTATGTACCACCAGACCTCTTGCCTTGGGGATGGGTTATCTCTTACTACCTAACAAGTTACCACAAACTCGGTGGCTTCCAACAACACACACCTATTATTGCATGGTTTCTGTGTGTCAGAAACCTGGGCATGGTTAAGGTGGATTCCCTTCTTTAGGGTCTCTTGCAACGCTACAGTCAAGGTGCTGGCCTGGGCTGGGGTCTCATCTGAACGTTCAACTGGGGAAGGATCCATCTCTAAGCTCACTCAGCAGTTGTTGGCAGGATTCAGTTCCCTATGGGCGGTTGAAATGGAGCCTCAGTTTCCCAGTGGCTGTTGGCTGGAGGCCAGCCTCTGTTCCTTCCCATGAGGGCCTTTCCCACATGGTAGCTGTTCATCAAAGCAAGCAAGCCAAGAAGGCAAGACAGAAGTCACAAAATTTGTAACCTAATCATGGAGTTGACATCCCCTCAATGTGGCTATATTCTGTTGGTTAGAAACAAATTACTCAAGGGAAGAAGATTACACAGGCTGTGAATACCAGGAGGGACACATCTTAGAGCCTGCCCACCATGCCAAATACACACATATTTATGTTGGCAAAAGTGGGATCATGCTGTCTTATAATCTTCTTCAACTTACTAAAATGTAAATAGACTTTTATATCCATAAAAGCCATCTATATATCATTGCTAATGACTGCATACTATTCCACTGAATAGCTATCATATGATTTATTCATGAAGCCCTATTGTCAGACATTAGATTTTTTTCGATTTTCATTTCTATAAATGAAGCTGCTATGAATGTACTTGTATCTAAATATCTCCACACACTATATATTTCCTTTAGAAAAAATTCCTAGAATTGTTGGGTTGAAGGACATTTTCTTTTTAAAGGCGTCTGTTACTTTATGAAATATTTTTAATTGATCTCCAAGCAAAGGACTTGTCAGATTAGCAAGAGCCCTCCATTCCTCTCAGTAGTGAATTATACTTCTGCTTCCAGGGTTAGCAGATGTACAGGAAGACAAGGCCTTCTTCTGGTGAGTCTGCATGATTCTGTTCTCACTGACTATTGGTTCACCCTATATAACAGGTCCACCATATAACAAAGACTTCTATTATATTGCCCAGTTTCCCTCCAGAGAAATTATTCCAAGTGTGTGGGATTTATCCCCATTTATTTTATATCTGTTCTATGACAGATATAAAATAATCTGATCTATCCTCAAGGAAGTACACACATGTGGGTTTCATGCCAATCCACTTCCTACATGTCTCTGGAGCCAGGCAGAGATCACTAGGGGACTTCAAAAAGTTTGTGGGAAAATGGAATTAAAGGATAAAAACAAAAACTATAAACCATATTTCATGATATAAACTCCATCAAGGTCAAGACACTTTTGTAAGCAATGATACCAGCCATTTAATCCAACCCTGGGCATTTAACCATGTCAATGCAGTCTTTTTTTTTTATATTATTAACTGAAGAAAAATGGGCACCCTTTACAGATTTTTTAAAGATTGGGAAACAAAAAAATCAGAAGGTGCCAAATCAGGACTGCAAACTGGAGGCATAATGATTTATCATCAAAATTCACACAAAATTGAGAGAAATGAGCAGGAGCATTGTCACGGTGGATGGAGAAGGACTCTCTGGTGAAGCTTTTCTTGAGATTTTCTGCTAAAGCTTTAGCTAATTTTCTCAAAACCTTCTCATAATGAGCAGGTGCTATCATTCTTTGGCCCTCCAAAAAGTCAAGGAGCAAAACGCCTTGAGCATCCCCAAACACGGTTGCCATGACTTTGGCCCTCCATGAGTCTGCTTTTGTTTCGACTGGGGAACTTCCACCTCTTGGCAGCCACTGCTTTGATTGTGCTTTGTCTTCCAGATCATACTGGCAAAGCCACGTTTCATCTCCTGTGACAGTTCTTTGAAGAAATGCTTCAGGATCTCAATCTCATATCTTTAAAATGTCTATTGAAATCCCCACTTTTGTCTGCAGCTGATATGTGTGTAACAGTTTTGGCACCCATCGAGTGTAAAGTTTGCTCAACTTTAATTTTTTAGTCACAATTGTGCAAACTGAACCAATCGAGGTGTCTACAGTGTTGGCTATTGTCTCTGCTGTCAATCATAGATCATCTTTAATTAGGGCACAAACACGATTAACTTTTTCCTCAAAACTTGACGTGGATCGTCTTCCACTGTGGGCTTCATCTTCAACATCATCTTGTCCCTTGTTAAAATGAGTTATCCCCTTGTAAACTGCTGATTTTGGGGGGGCGTTTTCCCCACAGACTCTTTGTAAGACATCACTGATTTCACCATTCTTCCACCCAAGCTTCACCATCAACCTTATGTCTATTCTTGCTTCAATTTTAGCAGAATTCATGTTGCTTTGATAGAGGCTCAAACTGGTGTCTTATCCTTCAAACTAGGTCCTATTCAGATATATACTTGTTATATAATAGCAAATCAGTATAAGTTTATTTTGGTGCAAAAGATTTTGAAATCCATGCATAGTTTTGTTCATAATAGGCATTTCCCATGAACACTTTAAAGATCTCTCATATGTGAATCAGGTTAGATGTAAGAAAACAGGGAGTGGGGGACCCCATTAAGAACTGGAATGTCTGCAGCCCACTAAATTCCTTCAGATCCAGGAACATTTTTAACTACTTTGCTGGCCCAAGAAAATATTTTTGTGGCTCAGATTAATCTTGGACTATGAGTTTATGATTCATAGTTGAGAGACAATTGGTATAAAATAGAGTTATTACTTCTGATCATGGGGGAAAAAAGAATTTCCTAAGCAAAGTCAACTGTGTCATAGAGAGGAGCTGAAAGTAGTGAGTCTTTACTACACAAAAAGTCCTACAGAACAGGCCACCAGGAACTCCAGGATGGACAAAGAACACAAAAATGAATAAGCTTTCTCTTCTTGGGAAGCAAAGCCAGGTGTCATAAAAAGCATAAATGAACGAACAAATGATGACAGCTTCTTGGTACAGTGTTCGCTTTCTCCTTACCTGCTACTGGTGCAGAGCTCTCTCCCTTTCAGAAGCTGGGAGCAATGGGAGATGTATTTATAAATACACCCACACTTCCCCTGAACCTCAGTAGCTTCAACTTCACATCCCTGGAGGACTAACTATAGGAATCCATTAAGTTAATGAGGGGTTGGGTGCAGCTATATCTGTGCAACATGTGACAAGTGTCACCCCATAATTGAATCAGGGATCTTCTGCAGAGACTCTAGGGGAAAGCTATGGCTTCTGTTTCTTAATTACCAGAGTTCTGGGCACCATGATAGGCACATAAGGAGAAGATATTTAATAACTACCCAATAGTTGGTACGAGAGCTTTGAGAATACAAATGCTGTATTAATATCACCCTTCTTCTCTTCCCCTAAGGAAACGTATTTGTTGTTTCATATGCCTTCCTCTTTGGGGGTGCAGAAGGGGTGCAAAGAGAAAGACTCTTGGTCCAATTACATGCTGCAGGATAGCTGGGCAGAGTGGAGCCAATTTATATTTTTTTAATTTAAATTTAAGAAACTAGAAATGTACATCTACACTGGCTGTGCTCAAATCAGAGACAGTGCAAGGCATCAACCTATTATTAATTTTCATTGATTCTGCAAGGTGTCAATCTGTTACTGATATTCATTATTGATTATTGGAAGAACTGTTCAAATTTAATTTCAACAGGGCTAGAAGCAATAATGAAATGAACCCTTTGCAGAAATTACGTAGATTTCTCAATCAATTTTTTGATGATCCATGTGCATCCCTCATTGATTTGTTTGCCTTTAATACTGACTTCCACAGACGATGTGTCCACTTTTCATCTCGATTCCAGTTACATGGTGATTGAAACTGGCTTCCATGAATCGGGTTAGTCCATAAGAAAAATGCAACATTCTTGCTCTCCATGCCACCCTGGCCTCTCCCAATTCCTTATTCTCATTCTCTCAATTTCTCCTTTCACCCTTATCCTCGCCCAGGATTTACCTGGCTCTGGTCTAGCCCAGAAGATTGGTTGCATCAGGGTCCTTGGTCTAGCACAGTGCCACCTGGTGGCTCACCTCAGCTATTACAGCAGAACAACAAAAGCAGAGAAAAGCCTATGAAATTAATGAAAATGAAGACAGCCAAGATTAACCGTTTAAAAGAAATCAAATGACTGACACAGAGAGAGAGATAGAAAAAAAATGATTTCTTTTGTGGAACTGCCCATAGATTCACCAGTAGTCTGAAAACAGAGTAAGCATTGATTCTGCTGAGACTATTTACAAACATGAAAACTATACTCCTATCTACATCTTCTCTCAAAATATCTGTCATATTTTATTCTGTAAGGGGACCAGGGTGGCTTTTGAGTGGTTAACCAATCTCAAAGGAAGATCTCTCTTTACTGGCTTCTGAAAGCAAAATTGCAAAATGTTTTTCTATTATCTAGCAAATTATGATGAATCATCAATATTATTGATACTTAAGAGTTTATCTTTTCAAATGGCTACAGCGATTTGGAAACAACAATTCTACTTCTTACAAAGCATCTCACTGTCACCATGGCCAGCTGCTACCGTGTCCTGGGTCCCGGCTGGTATTTGGCCACGTGAAGACAAAAAGAACAAAGCAGCAGTTATCTTTTTTAGCTATGCTTTAGAAATGACCCTAAAATATGTGTGTTGGATGTGATCCTTTTTTTTTTTAATTTCTCTATTTTTAAAATGGGTGCTGCTTAGTGATTTATACCCTGTCATTATTTGTGGTCAATTCCATTATAAAAACTGAGAAAAAGAAGTTCTTTTCCTGCCAGCTTCATCTTTCCCATTGATTTCCTCACCCATTGCATGCCCCTAATGGAGCTTGAAATGAATGCAGCTTTGCTTTTGTTTTCTTCCTTTGTTGGCACACCTCTGCCAGGGGCCAGCTGTGGTTGGAGCCGCAGGCACTGGTCCTACTGGGAGGATCTGCTCCTCCCAGAGGCTGGCAGACAGGCGCTATAAAGGGGAACGAAAGGATGTGTTCTCTTTTGCTAAGCCTTGAACCACAAGTGAATATTATCTTTTGAAATGAGCTGCTCTACAGAAAATAAAAGCTTTTCTAAAATACACAAGAGCCAGGAAGTTAGTGATCCAGTTGGAAAGGTAGAATGACAATGTTGGAAACTTGGGAGCTTCTTACACCAGATAAAGTCCCTTAAAAGCGACAGAATAAATGCAGTATCACCACACGTGTCCTCGCCAGTCCAGGTGGGGATCATTCACACAGAGAAACACGGAGAGAGGAGGATGTTGGTTAAGAAAGTCCTCCGAGGCCTCTGGCTGTCTCTGGTCTCTGTCCCTCCTGAGCTGCCCCAGGCAACCAAGAACCTCAATCCACACCAGGAGCTGAATTTGTGAGCTTGAGCCAGTGGATCTCCCTGGTACAATTTAGAGTGTGGCCGAAGATCTTATAGGGATTTAGAGGAGTATAATAGCCCCCTATAAAATTTTTCTATCTCTGAGACCGGCG
Organism: Mirza zaza; assembly: GCA_008750895.1. NCBI lineage: Eukaryota > Metazoa > Chordata > Mammalia > Primates > Cheirogaleidae > Mirza > Mirza zaza. The sequence goes on along the minus strand of VSMD01136122.1, from coordinate 17,199 downwards.
GCCCCTCCAGCTTTTCCTTTTGGAAAGCAAACGCAAAGCTCAGGCTGGCGTTCCTATCTCTCAGGCCCACGAGTTCCTGGGACTCAGTATGTAACTTAGACGCTCACGGGAGTCGCTGTGATGTGTCCAATCCACCCCCAGTGGTGCCGGATGGCTCAAGGCCACGGCTTCTTCCAGCCACTCCGGGGAATTTAGTGAACTGCTTTTGAACCCCAAGAGCCAGCTACTCAATGCCGACTCATTATCTCAGCGAATTTCCAGAAATCTGCAAAATGGGCTGCGTTTTCCCTGTTGGATCAAGGCTCCCAGTGGGGGTTCCATCATTGCCCAAGGACTTGGAAGTGAATAAATCATAGCTGTTCACAGCAACATGTCGTCACAGAGGCAGATACACCGCTACAAATCTCTGTCATCACTTAGAATTGTCAAAATTACCTCCCTGTTGGTAAACATGGACTCTGAGCTTCAGTTTTACATGAGATTCCCACGGACCCTAAAGAATATCTGTAGCACGAAAGCACAGCAACACTACGAGGCCATAAAGACAGTCTTTCCAAACAAACATTAACAATAATAAATGCTAAGTAGTAATAATACCCTCTTAGAGTTTGGAAGAGTTGGAGACAATTTGGGTTTTACAAATCTCTAAGAATGTGTCCAGGGAAGCTTAAATTACTATCTGCTTTTTCAGCTCAATAAATTTTCTCGTAGCCGCCCCCCCCCCAAAAAAAAAAGTTATTCCAAAATATGTGGTGGTCTCTGCACTGCATTCAAGTTGAGGATAATTCTTCTCAAAGAGAGCTCTGTGGCATGGGATGAATGGAAGGCCTTGCCAAGGACTTTATTCATGAAGATTTGGAGATGAAGGATCTCTTCTTGGTTATCATGCTGGTGCATATCTGCCCACCCCTCCGCCCCCCATTTAACGTACCCTCCGGATTGTCGCCTGCAGAAGATCACCCACCGGCAGTGGGGTGTGAGCAATGGGGAGGCGGCCGGGGACACAGCCCCTCCGCCTGTGCTGGCTGGGGGGACCGTAGCACCACGTGGATGTGAAGCCGCCACCTCCTGTCTCTGGGCCACCCCGTTTGCTCCAAAGCGGGGCTTTGCTATGATCCAGAGCAATCAACAGAGAGGCCCAGGCCAGGTGGTGATGAGGTCGCGTCAGGGGAAGAGCATGCAAGAGGGGAGCCCTAAAGCGTCCCCTTGCTCCAGGCCAGCAGGGGGGATGTTTTGTAGACTGTGTTTTCCCTCCATTGGAAATTGCAATATGACCATTAGGTAGATGCTTAACAAAACATCAAAGAAAGGTTGGAAATTGTTTGCAAAAGCAATTTTACTAAATATGCATGTTTATATTGGGTTATTGAGAAAGAATATTAAACTCTGGCAAAAAAAAAAGAAACCTCAGTGCAGAGAAAATAGGCATAAGAAATTTTAATTACTTTTTTCCTGATTACAGAGTAATTTATGATCATTGTAGGAAATTTATAAAACAGAGAAAAATATGAAGAAAAACCAAGATCAACCCAAATTTCACCACCCAGAGATTACTACTGTTTCTTATGCATGTATATATATGTATGTGTGTATATATGTTTATATCTTGTTTCTATTTTTGCATTATCCTAAATAAAGATTTGCATGTAATAAGCACTTACTTTATACTAACATTTTACTAAGTACTTTAAATATATTATTAGTTTATTCTTACTAAAATTCATAAATATTATCATCATCTCCATTTGATATCAAGGAAACTAAAACTTAGATCAAGATCACACAAATAGCAAGAGATAGATAAGTTCTGAACCTGAGATGTGTGATCTTGAAATCAACTTTATACCAGAACCACTCAAAATGTGGTCCATGGACCAGCCCTGGTCTATGAACTGTGTATTACTGGTCCATGCTGAAATAAGCAAGGGAATTCAGGACAAGGATCTAGAAGCTTTGGTGGCAATTTCACATTGTTGCACACATAATCAATCACCGATTCCTATTGATGAAGAGGACTTGGGGGTGTCCAACTTGCATGGTTAGTGGTTTACGGTGTGAACAGAATACCAGTCAGGCAGTAGGATGATTGCTTTACAATTGATTGGAAATTTAAGGAAAAAACAAAACAAAACAAAACACATCCTCCACTACAGATGACTTGAGAAGCATTGCTTTAAACCATTATATTACTTCCCTCGGGTGAAAACAAAGAAGTAAATGTAGCCAAGTAGGGTGCTAAGAAATAGGGAGATGAAAGGGTATGAAGCTCAGCTCCAGACATAGCGTGGTTGCCCACAAACTCGGTCATTTCCAGTCAGAGACTTTGGGAGAGTCCTTGCTCCACACAATGGTAAGGCAGGGCCAGTGAGGAGGGGCGTGCAGAGCTTGACATGGGAGAGAAAAAAACCTATACGGTATTTTCCATTCCCACTGTGGCAGACCCTACCTGTTGTCTCCCTCTTTTGTCCTCGCTTCTTCCATAATAGATTCTCAAAGGAGCACATTGGTGCCTGGGATAAGGGTTTGCTCCCTGCTTCCCTTGCAGCTAGGTGTGCCCATGACAGTGTCTGGACAAATGGGTGTAAGTAGAAGCATCAGGTGGCAGGTTCTAGGGGCTTTCTTCCTCCATTCTATTGTTCAGAACCTGCATGTGATGGGAAACCAGAAAGGGCCCCACCTTAGGGGTGCTGGAAAGGAAAGCTGCAATGACCTGAAGCCCTAGGGACCTTGGGGGACAACCATGACCAAACCAGCACTGGCTGCCTGCTTGGGGACATGCGCATGAAAAAGAAATAAACTTCTATTTTGAATAAGTCACTGGCACTTTGGGCTTACTGTCAAATCCAGTCCAAGTTCATACACCCAACACAGACAAAGGCACTGGTCTCTTGATCACACTGCATTTTCCCCAGCTTGCCTTGTCAAACTTGACCTGGGGACTGGGCAAGGAGGAGGCACAACCACACAGACATCTGAGGCAGGGGAGAAGCGCAAGAGGATTCAAAGGGACATTTTACAAGAAAGTGACTTGGCACCAAAGGGCTCCCTCCCTTGTCTGGTGTTCCATGCTAACGTCCCAGCAGGGTGACATCCTGGTAAATGCTGCTGTGCCTTTGGAGACCATGCCAGCTGGAGCTGATTTTAGAAATAACCTTTCATCACGCATGCTCACCAAGGCATTGGGACTGTCGAGACTTTCTGTTGCCGCTGGTCAATGTTGTTGTGCTGGATGTGGCTTGTGCCGATTGTTCTACACAGTCATTACTAAAACTTAAAATATATATAAACTTATAATTCAATAAGTTTTATCTAAAACAAAGGCAACACATAGTCAGAACTCATCGCTTCCTAATCTTATCTTCTACCCTTTGCTGTGTGATCTGTGTTCCCGAGATTGTCTCGTTTCTCGTGCGGATGTGGTGGAGATACTGATCAGGTGTGCCATTCGCGTCTCTTCCCAGCTCTGCGCTCAGCCACATGGCACTGATGGCTTGGAGCTGGCCACGGTGGGAGCAGGTGTTGCTTGGGGTCCTACTGCCCTAGACAGTGTGGAGCCAGAGGAGGGAGAGAAGTCCTTACCCCTCTGGAGTTTCCAATCTCATCGAGGTATCATGAAAATGAGGTGAAATAGGACTATGAAGGAGAGCTAGCACTGAACTCGACGAGAAGGCAGGAGAGCGAGGGTCTGTTCTCAGCTCTGGAACCGGCGGTGGGACTGCGGGCAAGTCTTTTGGTCTCAGGGTTTTTCATCTGGAAAATCCCACCGGATGCCAAGCGCCACTCGGGGAGGAGCTGTGCCCACCTCATTTGCCGCCACATCCCAGCCCTCCGGCATAATTCCAGATGAGTGACAGGCAAGGAAGCAACACCTGTCGAGTGAGTGAATAAGCAGGAAAGCGCCATTCCACCAACCCTCCAACCCTTCCAGCTCCAGAACGCGCAGGTCCGTGACCCAAACCAGGGCTAAGAGAGGTGCCATGCCTGAGAGCCAGGGAGGCCAGCAGGGCCCCACTGCCCGGGCACCAGGAAGGGGTCATGCTGGACGCTGGGCAAAGGAAGACAAGCCAGGACTCAGAGATCTCAGTGGTAATTCATCAAAGCCCTGGTAAGAATCAGGAAAGAACATTCCTTTTTATTCTTTTCTGCTATCTGGTTCCCAACTTTGTGCTTTGGTTCAAAACTGCCTTTAGTCCTGACTGAAGAGTTAGTAAAACAAAATCTCAGCAAAAAAAAAAAAAAAAAAAAAAAAAATGAACCCCTTCCTCCTTCTATCGCCTCCAACTCACCACGGAGCTCATGCTCTCCTCTCTCCCAAGATATCTTACTGGTGATCCCAGAAACATTGACGGCCATCGCCTGAGTATCTCTCTTTTCTTTCTTTGGCTAAACTATAATTTTGCTATTTATAAAAGTTACAAATGGAATGCAAATGTGCCTGTTAACTTTTACAAATTGTTACCACTCCGATTCTGATTCTGAAGGGGAAAATGTTGCATTTGTGAGAACATTCAAATTCAGTGTAAATTTCACAAGCTCTGGAAGATTCTCCCGGTTATTGAAGGCACAGAAGCACAATAGCCTATGAATCTATCCCTGACATAATATTCTCCCTGTTTACATCACCCTCCCATCCGACCTCGAGCACACACATGGTTTCCCCTTCAGGGACGATCACAACGCAAGACCATTACCACGTTGCAGTTATCTAAGGTTCTAAATCACTCTCTCAGAGAGTTCAAAGGTGTTAGGTATTAGGTCAGAATTTTGGATGTGGTCATTATTATTTATTCTTGAGTTAAAAAATAAAGGCTGAATTGATTGAAAGGGCTAGTCTTTTCCATGTGGAAAGATGAAAATGGAGATTTATGATTGCAGTCTCACAAATGATGGAAGGTGGGCAGTGACTGTAGATGGATTTGTTCCCTGAATCCTGACATACCAGAACTTAAGGGGACACAATAAGAATCAGAGGAGGGCCCTGTTTACAGACCCATTTAGAACTGCCCCAAGTGCAGAGGGGACACTGCCATCCCACAGTCTCAGAGGTTGCTGGGGGGCCCAGGGAAGCTGACCGGATTAAAATTCCCTCCCTGCCAACCCAGCCACCCTGGGCAACTTAGCCTCTTTGAGACTCAGTTCCCTCAAATGCAAAGTGGAGATGATGATATCTGTATGAAAGGATTGCCAGGAGGATTAAACAGGAGAACTAGCCCAGATGGATGCTGTGCACCGTATGAGCTGATGAATGCCAGCTTCCCCACATGCCCTCCCACATCTGACCTGCTTTTTCTCGCCCAGCCAGTAACTTGGACAAGTTACCATCAATATAGACCTTACCACTCCCAAAAAGTAGTTCAGGTGAAAATTTTGCATAAGCTGGGGTGGAGGAGGGAGTTTAGTTGGATGTGTAAATGGTAAATAAAGTTTTGGGGTTTCCATAAATTCAGGCTCTGGGTGGCTCCCCGCTCTGCAGCTGTAAGGACAAACTGCCATCCGCCAGTGTCAGAGGCAAGGAAGGGTTGTCCCACTGCTGTGTGACCTGCTGGGTCCCTTGTAGGCTTCTACAGAGCCTCCTGCTCCTTTGTCTCCCATTAATACAAATTTCCCAGGGCCTTACTAGTTGCCCAAATAGCTAATATACTCTATTAATTTGAGTTAAAATGTTAATGGGTAGTAATGACTTTTCATTTGCTGCCACTCCCCTATGACTCCTGCATTTTAACCTAAACATTCGATGACTTCGTCTAAAGAAGTAATTACTGCGAGACCTCCTAGTTTTCTTGGAAAATCCAAGGCAGGAAAAGGGACTTGCTTAAACAGAGGGGTGGCCAAGCCAAGTGTGAGCCCATGTGGCAGTTTACATCAGCAGTCTGACATTTGCTGCCAATCAGTCTTCCTCTTTCCAGATCCTGGAAACAACCTCATTTTTCAGAGACAGCAAAGGGTGGTGGGTGTGCACAGATCACTTGTTAAAGTAGCTGGCTAGGAAGATCCAAACCTAAGTGCTTATAGACAGTATTCCACAGTCAATAAGCGCAAGGGTCCCCCATCACTCTCCAGGAAAAAATCCCATCTCAATGACTCCCGTTGCAAGGACAGCCTCTGCCTTACAAACCTATCTCTATTTCCCAGCAGATGTATTTTTGAGGGACATTGCTCTATGGATCTGGTTACAAGGATTTCTCTATAAGGGATGGAACTGTTCAATACAATTTTCTACTTTTTCCTGGCCACTCTTAATGACCCTTCTCTGGTAGGTGCAAAGAAGGATGACTGAGCCTCAGATAGGAACGTGGGTCACCTAATAGGAAGCAGAAATAGACTCAACTGTGATAGTGCTTAGCGCAGTGAGGTTTATCTGACCTGATGATCACAACAACCTCCATGATGTCCTGCCTAGTAAGCGTGTAGTTGGTAGAGGAGCAGAGACCAGAGGAGGAGGAGGATGGCCAGCTTCTTCATGCTATTTTGGGTGATATTATTAATCCATTGCTAATATAAACTAGTCAGGAGACCTTAGCTCTACGGTAGCTCACATCCCCTATCATGATTAGGCACTTGCAGGTCTGTCTTCCTCCTGAGCAGTGAGCCACTAGAGGGCAGGAAACTAGAAGTGTCTCTTCTGGGTATCTCTAGCCCCTAAGCACAGGGCCTGGTGCAAGGTAGGTGCTCAGTAAACATGGCTGAGTGTTGGAGTGAATGGAGGAGTGACTGAAATGTTCAGTGGCATGCCTGGTGCACCCTGTTCCTACCCTCCCTATTCAGTTGTCCCAACCATTTATCTCATAAAAACAAGACAAAGTGATAACGAAAACAACTCCACAACTCCTAAACCCCATCAAGCAAGACAGAGGAAAAGATTCTAGGCGCTCAACAAACTCCAAGACAGGATGGTTGGACCCTGTGGCCGGCTGCACTGATAGGAAACCCTCTTTTGCTGTCCTGTCCCCTCCTCTGACAGGGAGAATGACGTCCAGCACGGTTCTCAATACCAGAATGTCTCACCACAAGAAAAATACGCGGTGTTCCTGAGGAGCTCTCTGTGAAAGGAACAGAGGTGCACAGACTTGGCAAGGGGCTGGGAGAGAAATGAAGGGCTGGGATGGGAGTCAGTGCACCCCTACTTTGGGGAGAAGACATCTGCTCTCAGCACTCAGAGGAGGTGAGGCGGAGCTTTCCCCCACCTCCGTGCTGCGTCCCTATCCTACTGTCTAGGCAGGGAACTCCTAGCTCCTCAGGGCAACAAAGCCCAGCAGCCCCCCAGCCTGGAAGCCTCCTTCCTGCCCCTCCTTAAAGGCAAAAGGACAGGCCACAGGTGGTGCTTCCTTGGGGAAATTAGAAGGCCCTCTTATGTCCCCACCATCGCCCTAAAGGGACTTGGCTGCTGCCAGCCTCTCCCCAAACCCCTCTGAGAGGCCCTGGGGACACGCCAGCCTGCCCTCCCCTCATTCTCCTGTGCTTTCCGGCAGTAGGACCTTCCGGACAGCTTCTCCAACAAGACTCTCCCCACACTCACACCCCAAGGACCTTTTCACAAACCAGATGATCATGTCTCAAAAGTTATGTTTCCCGATTTCAGGGATTGTTACAATTAGTGCAAGAAAAAAAAAAAAGGTAATTATCTAATTCCAGTAAAACTTAATGGGGCCCTTCCCACCCCAGGCGAATGGTTGGTGCGAAATGTAATTTGAGTTAAACTGTCTAAGGCTGGGAAAGTGCAAAATATTCAGCGGCGGGTGGGGGTATTACCTCTCGGGGGAGCCATATTTTTCTATAAGGCTTTTTGATCAAGATAGGACTCTGGGGGGTCATCGATTTTGCTAGGTGCGGGTAAGAGCTGGGGAAATGAAGGCCACCCGGAGTCAGCACGCAGAGGGCCGAGGCGGGGCGGGCGCTGAGTCTGAGTCTGCCACTGTAGATAGAGAAGCCCCTGGAGCGACAGCCCAGGGTTCTAGCCAGGACCGCCTTGACCTAGGGCAACTCGGAGACCTCTCCGGACCAGTCTCGGGTCTAAAAATGGAGACCAAGATGACCACGTGGAGGGAGTGATTTCTCTCGGGCTGAGCACCTCGCCCACAAATTGCAATGAGCATCTCTGCCGAAGTTGGCCTGACTTGGGTATTTCTTCTCCCCTCCCCTTCCCCCACTTCCACTCCTAATTTGTCAACTGCTGAAACATCTGTCTGGCTGAAACCGCCTTCTTGGCACGCGCTGGGGGCTGTCCCCAGGTGTTGGTCTTTGTGTCGGGAAAACTTTGGGAGGAAGCGAGGGCGCTGGACAAAGAGCGGGCTAGGGAGGGCATCTGCCAGCTGGCCGGGCGCGCCAGGCGGTGCGCGCTCTTCCCTGGGCTCAGCTCGGTACCTGGTGGCACGCGGCGCCCGGAGCCCAGCCTCCCCAGGCCGGGAGTGGCAGGCTCCCGCCGCCTCCCCACACCTCGGGAACTGAACGAATCCAGGCGGGAGAGGCGAAGGGCTGGACGCTGGAGTTGGTGGGAGGAGGGGAGCAGAGGCGCGGAGCAAAGCTGTCAAACTGCGCGCGGAGCGCGGAGCCCGGCGCGGGGCGGGGGAAGGGAGGGGAGAGGAGGGGAAGGGAGGGGAGGGGCAGGCGGGAGCCGAGAAGGAGGGAGCGGGCTCGCGGCGCCTGAGCAACCCCTGTCTGTTGCTGCCGCCGCGGCCGCCGGCCCGGATCGCCCGGAGCGCAGGGTGTCTGACCCGCTGCGCGCGGCGGCTCCTGCGCCCGCCGCTGCGCCCTCCAGCCCCTGCTCCTCGCGCCGGCCCGCGTGGGTCCCGGCGGGCGCGAACCCACCATGCAGCTGCAGTTCCGGAGCTGGATGCTGGCCGCGCTCACGCTGCTCGTGGTCTTCCTCATCTTCGCAGACATCTCGGAGATCGAAGAAGAAATCGGGTAAATAGCTTCGCCCGGGCCGTGCCACGAGCCCTGGCGGGATCTCTCCCTCCCCCGTACTCTCCAGCTCCACCGGCTTTGTGTGCGCCGCGCCCCCCTGTCGCTTCACTGGAGAGGTGGGGACGGTTTTGGCTGGGGTAGCGGTGCCGGGGGCCCGGGACGGTTTGGGGAGCGGAGGGTGGGGGCGCGGCTGCTGTGGGGTGTCCCCGGGCGGGGTTCATTGGCAGCCCCCCGCTGGCCCGCGTCGGGAAGCGGACTCACCCACCCTTCCCCCGTTTGCTGGCGTGTCCAAGCGCAGTGTCGCTGGGGTCGAGGGAGGGCGCCGGGGAGTGTCTTGGGCGGGCGGAGGGGCCGAGAGTGGAGGGAGGCAGGAGTTTCTTTGTCTCCAGCTCGGCCGCTTTCTCGCCTTGGCAAAGTGGGCAGGGGGCGCGCGGGGATTTCTGAGCTGGGGGAGGGGTTTCCCAGGCCGGAGAGGAGGCCGAGGGCTCGGCACGGGCTCCGGGAAGGGGAATGTCCCCAGTACACACAGGGGCACGCGCCTCCAGCCGGCCCAGAAGCCAGGCGTAGGGGTGGCACCACTGAACAGGGCGCGCGGGGCTGGGCTGAGACCCCCGCCCTTGCCTGGCTTTAGACGCTCAGCCAACCTGCAGCGATCCCGGCGACCCCGGGTCCCCGTGCGCTCGCAGCGCGGACACCGAGACCTTTCGCCGCCCGGTGGGCTCTGGGCCCCCAGGCGTGCGATCTCGCCCTTTTCTCCTGACCACTCCGGAGGTGGGGCGGGGCCGCGAGCCCCCGCTCCTCCCGGCTCGAGACTTCCCGGAGCGCGCACTTGCCGGGCGGGACGCCGGGGTGGCGTGTCCCGGAGGCTGAGACTTGCGCCCCGCCCCGCAGCCTCCTGCACGCCGGGCCTGGCCCCTCTCGGGAACCTCCAAAGGGCGAAGGACAGGTAGGAAGGCAGCCGGGGTTCTGAGGAGGCCGGAGGAGAGCTTCCTGGCCCTGGGCAGGGAGAAGGTGAGGTCTCAGAGAGGGCAGAAAGTCCCTTCCTCCGTGGGATTTGCGCCCAGCCAGGCGCTCTTCACGAGCCCTGCGCCGCGTGCGCCCCTCCTTTGTCCCATTCGTTATTTCATGTGTTATCAGCAAGAGTTGGGGGCCCGCCATGCTGTCAGGTCCCTCCGAAGGGAGATGCCAGTCTTGGGCCCAGGACGCCAAGACCCTAAGGACCAAAATCTGGGCAAGTGACACTTCCTGCTCTCTCCTTGCCTCCCGCCTCTGCGCGTCTCCCCAGAATTCCCTCTGTGAACTCCACAGCTCTCTCCGCCTCTTTCCCCAAGAGTTCCGAAAACTTTCACAAATGCTCTTCTGTGAATACACGATGTGCCACCAGCTCCCACGCGGAGATAAACATGCTACTCTCCGTCGCTGCTCGCCTCAAAACTGTGGCTGGAAATCAGACACGTCATGTCTTGGGGTGAGGGAAGATGCAGTGAGGGCGCCTTCCCCGGGGCTCCCCGCTTTCTTCTCTCACCTGTGGGCTCTGCCTGGCCCAGAACTCTTGCCCACCTTTCACGCTGCGCTGGGGAAGGACCAGCAGCTGCACATCGTTCTGCTGTAAAAAACCTAAGTGCCCTCTGCTCATGCGGGCGTCCTTAGCTCATCCGCTCACTGAACTTTTACCAACTACCTTCTACATGCTGGGGACTTTTAATTTTTAAAATGCTGTCCGGAGATCGCTTTGCACATAATATTGTGCTCTCCTGCCAAATGCATTGTGAAGCATGCACTCCCACCTCAGGTTGTTCCCGCAGGGAACTGAGGAATAAGCTCCAAGGCCTGAGCTAAGGAGGAAGGCATTTACAAATACACACACATGCACGCACTGCTCTTCTGCTATGGGTGTGTCCCCTGGGACCCGTTTCACTTGGAGGTCCAGTCATTTTATCCTGCCCCTGCCTGGGCTGATTCTAGAAAAAGATTGTCCAACAGGTCCAATCTGTCATCTTCTATGGCATCTTTCTTCCCTCTGTTGCCTCTCATCCTCTGGCTTGAGCAGTCACCCCCCTCTCCAGTCTGATGTGGCTGCCGTGGATGGACACTCTCCATGACGTGTGATTGGGGCCAGCACTCCGGTCCCGCCCGTGGCCGGCCTACACATATTTAACCCGGAGGAATGGGGGCACGTCTGGGATTTGCCATGGCTAGGGGAGGAAAGACGTGGAATCCTAGAGGACGGGCATCCTAACAGCAACTTCCGTCTGCTCGCAAGTGAGGGTTTGACACACAGTCGCTTATTTAGTCCTTGGAACCACCCCAACTCTGGGCAGCTGGGCTGTGTGCCCATCAGTGCCCTGGCACGGTGGCCAGGCAGGGTGTGGAGAGGGCTCTGTGTTCCTCGCCATATGCCTTCCGGAGACCTCGAATCGAACTCAAGACCCCGCTGCTGCCGCACCAGCCCTGCACCACCCCTTCCCCGACTTGTTCTCCACCTGTGCTAGGGAGGATTACAAATCACCCGCCAGTGTCGGTCCCTGGGAGGAAGCAACAGTTCTGCGACAGGCAGTGAACAGTGGGACCTTGTGATCTGTTAGGAAGGAAAGAGGGAAGGAGCCTCTTCTGGGGCTAAAATGTCCAAGGATTAAGGAAGGAAAAGAAGAAAGTGGATTATATGTGTATTGTCTGGAAGAATAAAACCGAGGTTTACCTTTCTGATTCCCTTTCTTGTAACATGAGGCTTTTTAATGTGGTAGTCTTGGAGACCCCAGCCTGCTGGAGGAATTACATACCATGTGGTGAGGAGCAGGACTCTCTTCTAGGGGCTTTTTCTGAGAGACACGTCCCCTGTGCTAAGTGATTGCTTTTAAAGTTCCATTTCTGACTCTCATTCAGATGAGGCTGAACCAGAAAAGAGAACGTAGAAAGGTAAGTTCCCTGTAAAGCACCCAGAGAGTCCCGCCTGGTGGCCAAGGAGTGAATTCAAACTCTAAGCCAGAAGCTGGGTGGGGCTTTGGTAAAACAGCTCCTGACTAACCCAGGCAGCCTCCCACGGTTTAGAGTCACTGGGCCAAGTTGTAAGCTAGTCTTCTTCTGGTTGTCCCCTGAGCTTTCACCCTGAGCGTAACCTCCACAAGGGGAGTGTGAGACATGTCTGTCTTGCCCATCGCTGGTGTCCCCAGCATCAGGCACACAGAAGACATATTTAATAAACATCTGTTGGATGAATATCCTTCCACGTCTGCGGCAGTGATGGGCACAGGGGGCATCCTTGGGCAAGGTTCAGACTCGCAGAGCCTTAGGACAGGAAAGCAGCATAGAGCTCCCCCTATAGAAACCTCCCCTCTTTTCTTTTTTTTTTTTTTAATCAATTAAGGTAAATTTGTCTCTGCATCACTTGTCCAAGATCACACCTGACCGGTTAAGGGTGGGGCAGGCTTGTGCAGGTCTCCTTTTCAATAACCCAATGCTGTAGTCCCCAGATGAGCTTCTCTGCTGATAAGGGAGTTAGAGAACTCTGGTTAAAGAGGAGGCGAGTGACTAGGAATGATAACAATAGCAGTCATGACAATGATGATGATGATGGTGATGGTTAGCATTTACTGAGCACTTGCTGTGAGCTAAGAGCATCCTAAATGCTTTCTAGACATTAACACGTTGCATCCTCCTGGCAACCCGGAGGTCACATACTGGTGGCACTAAGAGCTCCTATGTGTTGAGCTCTGTGTGCCGCACGCTGTGCTAACTGCTTTGAGGCACTCATTCACTCAATCCCCTGGGTTCCCTCAAACCCCTCTAAGGGAGGTACTGTTGCCATCCCAGTTTACCGATGAGGAAACTGAGGCTCGGTGAGGTTGTATAACTTGCTGGTGATAAGGCAAGTGCTTGGCCCTGGCTCTATGGGAGGCCAAACTGCATGGCCTTGACCAACATGCTAGACTGCCCTGCCCTCTGAATTATTTTTCCCCCTGTGCTAATATTGGGGAATGGTTCTCAGGACTAGTCTTCCTAACTCATCCCCTGCAGTTCTTCCGAACGCCCCGAGTTTTTTTTTTTTTTTTTAGACAAAGAGGCTGGTCTGGCCTTCCGAGTTTCCCCTTCAGTAATTTAGCAAGAGAGAAGGACTGGAGGGGAACTCAGGGCTCATCTCTTCAGAACATGCCTCTGGTCCAACCAAGTTCAATGCCAATGCTAGAAGACAGGATGGCATTAATAGGCAGAGCCCTGGACGAAAGCTTCTGCAGGAGGGAAAGCTCCTGTTCCATGGCCAGTCTGACTCTGATGTCAATGGAATGGGCCTTCCCGGATTCTGCGTGCCGTACCATGGCACCCGGGCATCTGGAGTAGGGGTGATTGTGAAGATACTTAACAAATGGTCCCTCCATCCTATTAGGATGGACATCTGAACGATCAGAACTGATGCTGCCCAGTACATCGTGGCCAGGGTTCCTAGTTCCCCACAGCCAAACATCAGGCCCTATTCTGGGAAAGTACTAGACGGGGTGGGACTAGCTCTGATCGTCAGCCGCGACTAGATCCCTGAGCAGGCGACAACGGCTGCCACCAGCCGAGAGTGAGGTGAGCATGCTGTTCAGTGGATGAGTGCAGGTGGATGGGAGGGAAAATGACCTTGAGCAGGTGCAGTCCAGGCACTCTGTAAGGAGCATACGTGATTGCTCAAGGCGATGCAAGATGCAATTTTTTTTTTTAAAGTCCATTCTTCTCCCCAGTCCTGGTGTACTTCACACAAGTGTAGACATGATTGGAGGATAAAATAGGAGCTGGTTTTAACTCGCTTGCCTCCAAGTGCTTGTTCCCAACTGTTCCTAGCTTCAAATTTAAATTGTAAATAGATATCCATCTTAGAAACCAATTCACCACTCAGGGCCTCTTTCCCCTTGTAAAGCAGTTGCTAGGTTTTAAAATTGTTTTAGGTTTCGCAAATTGGGAATGTTATAAATTGCAAATTATAAATACTTCTTAGAGAGAGTGGATTCTAGAAAGGCTCCCATTTGCTTTCAGAAGGGCATACAAAGCAATGCGTAATCTAGCCCTTGCCTCTCTCCCCAGCCTCCCTGGGCTCCAGCCATTCTGTGTTGCTCACACTGCCAAAGAGTGTACTATGATTTTATACCTCTGTGCCTTTGCACATGCCGGTCCTCCTTTCTGGAAAACCCACCTTGCACACACTGTCCTTCCTGCCTTCTCCTCCCTCCCCTACTCCTCCCAGGAGACTGCTCTGGCTCCTCCTTCAACGCCAAGGCCTCATAGCACCTCCTTTGCAAAGCCTTCCCAGACCCCTTGCCCTCCTTGGGCAGTCTGAGTTAGTCGCCCCTCCTGTGTGCACCCTTAGCGTCCATCGTGCCGGCATCCTATGGCGATGGAGTCCACAATTATGCCTCATCTGTCCTTTTTCTGCAGCCCCAGGTGATGAGTGTATGGTTTAGTAAAGGAAGCTGTAAGATATTTTTTGAATCAATAAACTTGGGCTTAGGATATGGCAAAAATAAGCACTCAGCCCCTCTGCCCCAAGAGGTTCATATGATTCTAACGAATAATTACACAGCCTCCACTCGATCCAAGATCTGCTTTTTCCTATGTGTCTAGCACGGAAGGCACAGCCCAGCGAAGGGCACAGCCAATGGAAATGAAAATTCCTTTCTGGTTGGTAAAGGAGGAGGATCGGCGGTGTGTTTGCGCACTGCCTGTTCAGATAGAAAGCAAAGATCTAGAGCCCAGACTCCAAGCCTCTGCCAGGCTCTTGATTCTCCAGAGAGCCCTTGCCAGCCCTCTGCTGCCCACAGTGCCCCCGTGGCTGCCTCCCTCCTGCCTGCGGAGGACGGACGAGCCAGCTCTGCCTCCCTTGATCACCTGCAGGGCCTCCACACGGACACTGAGAGAAGACCGGGAACTTGGGGCCAGCCTTCCAGGGTCCAGTCCCCAGGAAGGATGCTGGAAGCTGAGTGTTTGAGACATTCAGAGACTAAGAAATGTGAGGTCAGGTCGGTGTGTGTCATCTCAAAGATTTTGCTTATTAAGCACTTTAAAGTGGGGGTTTTTATTTTAAAAACATTAGTCACACCAAGGGATCGTGATGATGAGTCCAGACTTGGGGCAGCTGCTGGACCCTGGCTGAGCTCAGCAGCCTCATCCTCTCAGCTGTTACAAGCAAAAATAAGTTCAAGAGACAGAAGGGGAGGGAGAGGATCCTGAACGCCCCACCCGGATGAGTCAGGTGCCAGGGGACAAGGACAGGCTCAATCTCCCCAGGAGGCACCCTGGGGCGAGGCTCCATCCCCTTTGGCTGCCTGACTGCCATCTCTCCTGGTGCTGAGGCTTGTCCCTAAGTGTCAAGATTAGTCACTCTCCTCTGTGGCAGCTGGGCTGGTTTTATATTCTCCCCAGTCGCCTACAATTTGTCACCCTGCTAGGAAGCTGCCGGTGTCCTGACAGGACCTGTTGGTCCCCGGGTTTTCTCAGCTTTGGCTGTCGCTGACTTTGTGGTGGGCTCGGAGGGAATGATTCCAGCTGGGGAGAGAGCAGTGGCCCCCACAGGACATGTGTCTGGGTTACATGTTGGCAGCCGTGGCTCCGCTCGGCACTTTCCAGCACTCAGGATGCCGGTTCGTTCCCTCGGGAATCCTTGTGTGGGTGTGCGAGCGTCCCAAACTGCTCCGTGAGCAGGAAGCTCTGGCTCTGCCAAAGGGTTTCCCGGTGCTTTCTTGTTAGTATTGGAGGAACACGGAGGGACTTAGCTCTGCTTCCCGGTCCCTTTTCCGTTTCAAGGCAACAATTCCCCCTCTTCTTCCTATTCCTCCTCCTCCTAGTCCATGGTGGGAGGTTGAGAGAACCCCTGGGTCAGTGGTGCCCGAATGCTGACCTGCAGATGGGCGGCAACCCAGAAGGAGAAAGAAAAGAAACAAGAAAAAGCACAGCGTGGCCGTGATTATTAATAGTTTCGAGTTGCCGGCTGTCATTGCCGGAGAAGAGCCCTTCTGTATTCTAAGAGGGTGTTCCGTGTGTCTTTGGGGTACTGAGATGTCCTTTCTTTTATGAAAGAGGGTGATGGTAGCTATGATATCCCTCCTTGGCGAGAAGGTTGGGAACCCCATCCTAACACCCCAATGCCGATTTCCTAGAACTGTTACTGATCATTGCCATCTGATAGTCTGGGCTCGGGGTCCTCTAGGCACACCGAGGGGCTTGCTTCGAGAAACATAGCTCACTCCTCACACATTTTTCCCCGTAGAGTCTGATGCCAGCAGAGAATAACAAGTCGTTTTTGCATGTGTCTGCTGTGTGCCAGATGACATTCTAAGCACTTGAGCTGTATTCACACCTGTACCTCTCTAAACAATCCAGTGAGGTCTCCGTTATTATTGTCTCCATTTTACAGATGAGGAAACTGAGGCACGGAGCAGTTCAATAACCCGGCCAAAGTCACACAGCTAGTAAGGTGCAGAGCTGGGATTTGAACCCAGGCTCCAGAGAACAGGGATGATTATCCAAAAATGACGTCTTGTGGGGAAAATATTCATGCTCATATTTCCAAGGGGTGAACCTTGAAAACCCAAAGGCCTGTGGGAGGAAGAAACTGGGATTGCAGCCCTGCTGAAGGAAACTTAAGGGACGGCGTGTTGGAGCCCAGGCCATAATGGGATGTGACAGCCAAAAAGATCAATGCGATTTAGGGTTGCCAGCTCCGAAACCCCTTAATGAGGGATGGAGACTGGGCACAGCGCTCTGCCTCTGCCCCCCTTGCCCTCTCTTCCAGCCACCTCCCTGCCCCTCCCGGCCCCATCAGCCTGGCTACGGAGCACAGCATTCGTTTGACCTTCTCATTACCAGAGAGAGAGAGAGAGAGACTGAGAAGGAAAACAAATGATTAAGGCCTGGAGGAGTTTTCTTCTGGGGAAAGTCAGAAGGGTTGGTGCAGCCTGGCGAGGAAGGGAAGGAGAGAGGCAGCCGTGGGAGCCCGTTCCCTGCAGGCAACACTGTCCTGCTGAGAGCTCACACCGGTCACCTCCCTCAGTCCCTCCCAGCCACCCTGTTTGCCCATTTGCAGGTGAGGAAATGGAGGCTCAGAGAGGTTCCGGGACTCACTGAGGTGACACAGCTGGAAAACGAGAAGCTGGGATTCCAACCTGGTCCGCCCGACTCCAGCCCACCTGCTCTCAGCCACTCTTTTGCACTGAAGTCACCCGGCCGCCTGCTCCCGTGCCTCCTGCCCTGGACCCCCTACGCTCTGTCCCGTTTTCTGTACCACACAGAGTTTGCAAAGCATGCTGGAAGTTTTTTAGACTATGG